>JAQGBW010004114.1:0-14498 GCA_034698625.1 Julus scanicus | reverse complement strand
TTTTACACATTTATGTGTGCGCAACTTTTTTACACATTTTGGTGTGCTTTTTTGCACATTTTGAGTTTTCAGTGTGTCAAATTCAGAAAGCGCAAATTCGAACCTTCCCTAAAATCCCAGCGCCATCTATGGTGATATGTGCCACAACTTAAATGTCTGAAGCATCACGAATTGTGTTTGGAATATTCATGTTTCGAAAGCGTTTCCTAAACGAACACCAATAATGTTTGTCCACAACATAAGAGTTGCGCATTACAAGTTTACAACGCAAACATCACATGACGTCCATCTTGTGTTAATTCCATGTCACCACGTATATATCTGTATACATATATATATATATATATACAGGGTACTGAGGGTATAGGCCAATAAAAAGTTAGCCAACTTTATAAAAATAATAAAATGGTTATTTGATAATGGAATTTAATGAAAATTTGTATACAAATATCGTTTTTATTTTTACTTTCGAATTGCCCTCGTTCACGTTCTTTTTTAATGACGACACTAAAGAATAAAGAACCGCGATAAGTTTTTTGCATAAAACGAAAAATTAAAGTGCTAGGCAATTTTTGAAACTATCTCCGGAGAAAGGTGCTAACTTTGAACACAAAATTGAAATAGGGATTTTTTTTGTATCCTATTTAAGTACACATGTACAAATTTTCAATTAATTCCATTAACAAATAACCATTTTATGATTTTTATAAAGTTGGCTTACTTTTTATTGGCCCACCCTGTATATATGTACGCATTTATACTCATTTTCCCTGAATATTCAGTTTTACAGAAAATTGCGGCAATACAGCATTGTAACATTCACTATAATATATCAGGTACCTCAAACTGGGTGTGTAGCTACCAGACTCACATGGAGAGGTACCTAATGGACACCTTGTATAACCAGTTCTTAAGAAAGCCATTAATTGTCCTGTTTATCAAACCAGTTTTATACATTTGAGCCAAGATCAAAAGTCAACATGGTTGTCAATAAGTGAAGTCGTCCTTCGCCATTTGCATGCATAGAATAATCTTGTTGTATTGTTGTTGCTTATATAGCCAGAGGGCCACCAGCGACCAGGGCCCTATTCCACAAAAATGTACAAGTATTAGTGTAAAAGTTACATGATACAAGACCATAGTTTTGTGGAATAGGGCCCAAGTCACAATTCGATCCAATTGGTTAGGATTAGCTTGATTAAATGGTTCATATATATGTATAAGTTGTTCCGGTCCCGACTTGGGACCCGTGTATATAAATAAACCTGTCTAAAAAATATTTTTCACCGGTCCCAAGCGTATGCATTTAGACAGGTATTTATTTTGTCCATAAATGGCCACAAAGCTAAGGAATGAAACTTCGCAATTTCCCGTTGCATTATTTGTAAATTTGAAAAGTAAATATGAAAATAATTGAAAATGAAATTGCAAAAAAGGAAGCAGCAATCACATTTGCGTGGCTGCATTGATCGAATCGATGACTAGACAAAAAAAAAAGCCGAGCTGGATGACGGAACCCGGAAAACAACTGCTCTTCCAACACTCGGTCGTTTTCAGCGTGGGCGGCTCATAAAGACGGCTGGCTGTTCATCACCTTGTTATGAAATTCATAAAGCTTGTTGTTTACGCTCACGCGTTTTAATAAAGATTAAATGTCGCGCCTACCCCCGCGAAATTCTTGGACCGGGTCAAGGACGGGGGAGTACACGCACACGCCAATCGGTAGAAGCGCCATGAAAGTTAACGACGAGGTTAACAGGGCGTTAAAGACACGTCCTATTAGCTTATAGTTGCATGCACACGAGCGGTGCGGAGCCGCATCCTGCATCCAGGGCTCCTGAAGATGGGCAGTTTCACATAGCAGCACAGCTAATCCACAATAAAATAGCCATTGACCAGGGGTGTCCAACCCTATACCCGTGGAGCCTTTTTGCGATGGCCCACCGCCCCTGTGACAAAGAAAGGCTGGACATACCTGCCATAGACGGTGTTTGAATCCCAGCCTTTCTGTTGTTGATGGGAAATGGAATTTGGGCTTGTGTTCTATTTTGGTTTGGTTATTTGTTTTGTTGCATGTGCAATTTAGTGTTCTAAAGTTAGAATGTTAGAATTTTGTTGCATGCAAAAATGGAATTTTAAGAAAAATGGAATAAGAGAAAATAAGAATAGTGAAAATACAGTTTGAAAAACGAAGGTTTGGCTGTCTTTAATAACAATTAGTTAACGCTGCCCCCAAAATGGGCGTTCAACACATAGCTGCTCTCAGCTTTGAGGAAATGCTAATGTTTAGGGCTTTAGTGCAATATGGAACAATACCTCAATGCATTTTTTCACACATGAATCACGCTTTCGGTTGAGGTAGGACGATAAACTATCCTGATGTTTTTACTCACCAGGTGGCTATCGTCTGTGGATATTTTAACGTTGATTGGCTGTGCTGCTATGTGTGATTGCCTAACTTTTGGGGGAAAGAATTGTCAATTTAAAATCAAAGATGTAAGGGTCAAACATGACAACATATAACCATTCAGTGGTTAAATATGACTATAAATATATGGCACATGCACGTCCATCTATAGTATGATCTTGTATAGCTTTTCCACTAAAAATGTTGCCAGTTCCTCCAAGCTCCCGCGGCACACTTTAGGGACCCTTGGCGGCACACTAATGTGCCCCTGAACACTGCTACAGAGAAGACAAACTCAAGATTATGAAATTTACGACTTAAGACTACTCAAAGCAACATTTCTATAAACGGATTTTTGTAGATCCCTAAGAATGGGGATTTTCCCTAAACCTAAGGCAAAATGAACCGAAACACACCTACGCAAAACGTATACGTGTCCCCCGGTCTAGCCGGTGGGGAGAGGGGCAAAGCATGAATTCAAAAATAGTCCCAGATAAGATCATGTAACCGCTCTTGCGAGGAGCAAAGCAAATTCGACGATCCTTTGCTCGGTGTGCAGCTATGCCTGGAAAACGTGGGGGGAAATCCCTATAGTCTATCCACATATAACTTTCCCTTATTACGTGCTAAATCCGAGTTTCATCCAATTCGGTTTTCAGCTAGGCTGAAATCTATTCCCTGACAGCACCATTTGCTTAAGAACAAGTAATGTGCGTGGCATCTGGCAAAGGAGATTGACACTGATTGTTACCTTCCGTGCGAACCATGATCTGTAAAATTCAGTAAGCGACAGGTTTAATGAAAGGATTGCTAAACGTACGCTTGAAACCGTCAATTAGCTAACCCCTTAATCACGCGGCCATGATACCGATATGAAATAGTAAATATTAGGTTGCGTGGCCTGTTGTTAAATAATGGCACATACCAATTGTGCTACATTTATATTTAGATATTTGAGATGCCAGCTAGTGAATTTGAAGTAGAAATTTGAATACAAATTATGCTAACGCAATTTGTATCATATTTTGTCCTAGTTCATAATTTATTTTCCCTTCCAGCACGAACAATAGCATACCATAAAGTCATTGTAAGCAATACAAAAATATTCCGAATAGTTTTTGGTATCATATCATGTAGAAAGAGTAACTTGGAAAATGTACATTACTTTTTGGATGTTGGCATAACTTCCAAATAAACTGTATTCAATATTAAGTTATAGGCTATTTGAACAAATTACTTTAACATCTAGAAGTTAAAAGAATAATGGCATTCCAAACAAAGAATAATGGAATTCCTAATGCACGTGCACTGTGATATTTCAAAAAGAATTTCAAAAGAAAATTAGTTTAGAAACTTTTACAATACTTAAAATAGGAAAATCGAAAATGTGCCAATAAATAAACAAAACAAAGAATTCTAAAAACAATTTGAAGAGTTAATGACCAAATCTACAAAAAAAAAGTTGTTGGTAGCCATAACAAGGTTTTCAAACTTGACACGATATCCTCATGGAACACAAAAATAGCAACAGCTTGGCCATGCGAAGCACCATATTTGATCATTTTAAGATCGGAAAATGTTTAGTTGAATACATTGAAGCACGATATACACCCACACCGTTGCTGGAACTTAAGATTTAAAAAAGTGCTCGAGGCAGTAAAAAAACAAGGCGAATGTAAACATATTCAATGACAATAATATTATTTCGCTTGAAATGTGGAGAACTATATTTCGGTGGATTTCCAGAATGGGAGAAAAGCGATATCCCCAGAATAAAAAAACGATATTAGCACAACCTACAATATTATTCGACGTGGAGCACTATTTAGCACATCAACAAATTTTATTTAGAACAAGTAGTTCGTAATATTCTTAATATTGCAAAATTCCGAGATCTTTTTACATTTTGGAGAGTTTAAAGAATTATTCCAGTCGATAAATATGAAATTGAAAACGCCCATTTTTTAAAGCAATATATTTGATGAGGTCCAAAACAACCAACACCTGCAAAACGTAAAATTTCGAATGTAGCAGCATCAGAAATAATTTGCATGAAAATTGTTTTTCCGGCCTAAAGGAGAATTGTTTTGACCACAGGTGTGCCCATTGCTCCTTAGCCAGAGTTACTATGGATTGTGGCAAGCAGGCTTGGCGAGAGAGGAGGGGAAATACCCTGGGCCAGGAATTTCTGGGGGGCTGGGCCCTCCTCACTCCTATGCCCAAAGATTCATTCACCAATGGGTGACTGAATGTAGTCAATTGGTATCAATGACGCTGATAACGCCACCTGGGTGAGGAAAACGAAAAGAGACAAGGTCTAAACCGTTAAAACACGGGACTGTCGCCTTCCGAAATCTTGCGGCATTTCCATTGCCAATTCCGCGTTAAAAATAGCGACGCAACAAATTTCGGGTGCTCTATTTTTAGGCTGAAATGTCGTCTTGAGGGTATTCTCCGATGGGGCCTCGCCCTCGTGGCACCTGGCATATCCAATTCTTCGAATTGGGCGAACAAGATTGGAAGATTGCGTCCAAATTTACGTTTTTATACAAATTTCGATAATTGCAGCACAGCTGGACTTTAGTGATCCATTTTATTTTTTTGTATACTGTATTATTTCGGTGCAATTTTGGTTTATAATTTACAGTAGCATTTATATTTCTACATTAATTAAAAATTAGAATCACTGTGAATATAGAAAATAAAATATAATCAGTTCTAAAATATTTAAAGTTTTACTCTAAATTTGTATAAAAAAAAAACATCTGCAAAATTAATCAAATGTTTGCATTGACTGTATAGGGTGCTTGAGCTTCACTTTAATACTTCATATCTATACACGTCTCCATTCGGGGCCTAAATATGTTGTGGGGGTGGTTAAATAATCTAAAATAAATAATAAACACGTATTATTTACATGTAAAGTTACTTTCTATATTTTATCATCTTAAGGCTTTGTAAGACCGCCTAGAATCCAGCAAATGTCAACTTTAAAATGTAAACAATGATGCAAACACTGCCTCTGTTTAACAAAATGTGAGTATGCATGCAGTGTTTACACTTTGTGAACATCAGATTCATATATTTCACGTAGCTATAACATGTGCAAGCTTGCCATAATACAAATTGCTTTTTTTAATCCGGCAAAGCAACGCTAATATTTATACTATAAATAAATGTTTTTAAATATATTACGAACAGCACGGAACATTTATTTCTGCGGTTCGTTTTGTAGTAAGAAGTATTTGGAGACCAATGATCATGACAGAAACATCTCAAAGTTGGAGGCAGCAAGTTGAAGTAGGACCCAAGTTTCCAAGAACACGACATAATCATCTAGAAAGTTGGGGGTTGTAAGTATAGAGGTAGGAATCCACTGTTCTAAAGACCATGACAGAAACATATCAAAGTTGGAGGCAACAAGTTGAAGTTGGGCCAATGTTTTCAAGAACAAGACAATCACCTAGAAAGCTGGATGTTGTAAGAAGAGGTTGGAGTCCACCTCCAACTGACCATGACAGAAACATCTTAAAGTTGGAGGCAGCAAGTTGAAGTGGACTCAAAGTTTTCAATAACACGACATGATCACCTAGAAACTTTGATGTTGTAGCTAGAGGTTGGAGCCCACTGTTCTAAAGAACATGCCACAAACGTCTGCTCGAGTATACAGTACGTCACTGCCCTTTGCCCTCTGATCTCCAAATCAGCATCCTTCTGCCACAAGAACTGACAGCTTTGTTGTAACGTTGTTGGCACGTTACAATTTGGAGACCAGGGTTCGAAACCAGGGTCCGCCCGACCTCAAACATGTGGACTCACTTGTTCCAATCCTAGACATAACCCCAAGCGCAGCACTTTGGCTATACGTTCATGGTCAACCTACCTGCCAGATGTTGGATTGTCTGCAGGTACTCCAGTTCTTTCTCGTCGACGTAGTCCTGGGATTGGTTGGCGACGATCTCGGCGGTCGTGGGTCCCGGTCCCTCGTCGTCTTCATCATCGTCGTCGCGAGGGTATTCGGGATTCCCGCCATTGCCGCACGCGTACGTCCCGTAGCCGGGGCTGGGGCTGTACCCGGACATGGCGACGGTCTCTCGCGGAAGTGGCTTCTGGTTCTCTTATTAGCTTGTCGAGGTACGCGACGAGTGGCACGGAGGTGCGACGCAACTCTCAGCACGGTTCATGCCGAGGTGTCCGGGGTTTTTGCGGGTTGCCTATACGGGAACAGAATAGGAACGATTAATACACCTGTGTGAATGCCGACATGGGAGGTAATTAAAAGAGAACAGGTTTTTAATTGGTGTGGTCGATTGCAAAACCCACGTTAGCACAAACAGCATTCGGGTTGTTGGGCAACGTTGACCAAAAATTAAACTGGCCCACATTCTTGTGGCGGTTGTATATCCTGTCGCCCTGCCCCAATGTCTGGAACTGGGACCTCGGATTATTAGGACGTAACCACAACTAGTAGAGGTGACGGTCACTCAATTCATTTTTGCCGACATTTCAACAGATTTTATGCAAATTTTCATTTTTAATCGACTAAAATTAATTGCATAACCACCTCTACTAATTGTAGTTACGTACAAACATTGAAAAGAAATCTATAAGTTTTATACCAAAAAATACACTAGTTTTCTTCGTTTTTATTCCTATAAAATACTATGATTCATGAATTATTATTATTTAGGAAATATTGGAAACATTTGATGTTTTATTCTGTAGGTTTAATGTTTTGATTTTTTAATTACATCAAAACCTAACACAAATTTTCAAAACAAACGATGATATTTGCTCAAGTTTATCAAAGAATAATTGGGTGACAGTCGACACATAATTTTAAAGTTTTTTAAAATTACATTTTTTGATTTTATAAAATTGTTGTTAATTTTTCGATATGTTTTTTTTTTAACAATAAAAATGATCTTAATTAAACATTAAACATTGTTTAATAATTGCAGAATGACACGTCCAATATTTCCAATAAGTGAAAAATTTCTAAATCCTGCTATTTTAAGAATAAAAAAAAATGAAAACTTTGTAATAAACGAATATTCAAGACTTTTTAACCGCCCCTCGTATGTTCGTAACATTTTTGCATTACAGTTTTCAATTCCTATTTATTTTTGTAAGCATAAATAACAAAAAAATAACATCTTTTGAACGAACTTTTGCTGGAGTACGCTATGTATTGTAATATTGTAATGTGGACCATTAAAGGTCCACAAACACTCAGCTGAGATTTGAGATCTTAAATAATGTTTTCTGAAAATAAGTTTTGGAAATCAGACGAAGCACTACTATCAGGCAACTGACCTATGAATAGGGAGGGGCTTTCAGTTTAGAGTAGATCATTTCATTGAGGCAAACATCTAAATTTAAACGAGTAATTTTGGCTTTAGCGGGTCATTACGCTCACACTCTGCAAGAACTTAAATGGCAGGGCAATAAAGCCGCTGCCGTTATTTACATGTGCAACACTTGTGTGGATTTTATTGCCGAAAACTGGCATTCTGGGTTCTTGTCTGTGAGGAAAGGGTTTTCTTCAACTTTGACTAATTAGGCCAGATCTTCGTAAAGCGTTAATTACGCTATCGTGAGATGGTCGTATTGATGAAGATATACTGTTGGACAACAAACTGGAAATTGTGTGGTTAAATGGGAAAGACAGGAAATGATTGCTTTCAAATAACAAGTTTAAAGCAAGTATTGACGACTACTGTACCTATACAGTTTCACTCTTCGGCTTTAAGAACAAACAATTACAATGTATTGCGATTATAAATATATAACAAGTATGCACTTGAATTTTCACAGAAGCTCAAAGTTGCATTTTCTTCTTTAACCAGCCAGGTTAATGACTCATTTTGTGTGTTAAAATTTCGTTCAGTAACTATAGTAGAGAACCAGAATCTCAAACAAATATTGGTTTTGGATGTGCTTGGAATAGAATCAAAAGGTATAGCAAAAGACCTATTCATGCTGCAACGATTCAATTTATATATTTTCAAAACTTAATCTCCAGCAAACGTTCGTTCAAAAGATATCATTTTTGTTATTGTTATTTATGTTTAAAAAAATAAATAAGAATTTAAAACAGTACGAGTTCTAACATGAGGGGCGGTCAAAAAGTCTTGCATATTCGTTAATTATTCGAAAACCAGATATCGTACAAAAAAAACTGAAATAGCCATTTTAAAGAGCAGGAAATTTGGTTTTAGGTCACTTCATGGCGACACAATTCATGCAGAATTTCCAACATAATATCAAAAACAAAATGGCGCCTCACATGAAAGCATTCCAGAGCAGCAACGAAGTGTTATTCGTTTTTCAGTGTTAAAAGGCATGAAACCGAGTGAAATTTATAGTGAAATGTTAGGAGTTTATGGTGACAAATGTGTTTCAAAAGTACGGTATACAGAGGTACGTGGTGGCTAAACTTTAAGAAAGGACGCAAAACTGTAACTGACAAAAAAAGAAGTTTTGGCAATATCTGCATAGCCAACATAACGCATTCTACGAGAGGGGTATAAACAATCTCATCAAACGTTGGGATAAATGTGTCAACAAACTTGGGTCCTACATTGAAAAATAGCACATTTGCTGCTCATTAAAATGGCTATTTCAGTTTTTTTTGTACGACATCTGGTTTTCGAATAATAAACGAATATGCAACACATTTTGACCGCCCCTCGTAACTCATGGAGAATTAATCGCCCACAAATCGGTTTTCAGCTAGGAATAATAACTTCTTCATTAATATGACATAAAAGTCAACTAATTATTCCTATTGAAGGCGAATGGAATTTTTAAAATACAACATATTCCTTTGTTAAAACAATGTTCAGCACTCCAGGGGTGTTTTGTATTGTAAATGTAGAACGTTAGTAATGCAACACAGATGTATTATCATACAAACGTGGGCTATGCAATTTGTAATTATATCTGGCTTGATAAATTGGCCAAAAATCCATAAATAATATTTGTACCCAAATACGTTCGATTAGCAGGAGAATCTGGGTTGTCTCGGTCCAACCTTTCAAGTTTTTCTAGGTTGTTACGCCAGTTACACATATTGTAATTATATCATTTATATTTAAGTGCTTCGGCCGCCTTTAAACATACGGAATCGGATTAGGCTGCAAAAAAAGCATTGTTTTCTGAGATACCAATTCCCTTTCATCTTTTCCATTCCTATCCTTCATGCGTTTGTGAAACAAGGTCAGAAAAAAAACACGAAATTATTAAAAATGAGAATCTAAAAAAAAAAGTTTTCACGATTGGTGTCGAGGGTTAAACAGCTGCATATGCGTAAAAACGAAATAAAACAAATATAAGCGTTTACGTCTACCGAGTTTAGTGGGGCCACTGCCCTCGTATCGTTTTTTAAAAAATGAATTTGGAAGGAAGACGATATAAGAAGCTTCTTTGTTTTATGAAACTTAAAACAGTTGCTTCTGTTTCAGAAAATGCGCATTCTTGTAACAGAGAAAAAGCTTGTTACATACTTCAGAAAAAAAAAAAAATTTTTTTCAAAGGGGAACAGTTTTTAAAATTACCGTTTTGACAGAAATGTTTTTTTTTTTTTTTTTTTTTATCAAAACCAATTCTTTAAAAAATCAAGTAAATACAGAAATAATTCAAAATAGAATCATTATATCGAAATAAATTTGCCCAATGTGTGGTACCATAGCATTTTTGATCAGATTTAGATGAATCCAATGAGCAACCCATGTATTCATCCATAAGATTCAATATATGGGATCTAACCTCAACAGATTCAGAGAAATCTAACGGGTATCAAACATCCCATCTAATTCTGGATGAACCATCACTCCATTAGCATAAGGCATCCTGCATGGTTTAAGCATTGAATTCCGCAAGATTTAGAAGAATCCAACGGGTATCAAACACTGCATCAGATTCTAGACGATCCAACAGCATCCCACTGTCTTCAAGTTGCATTAACTTTCTATGAACCAAAAAAGATTCAAGAGGATCTGATAGGGATAGCTGGCTGATTTAATCAGATTTTGGAACATCCAATGATCATCGAATCCTATAATGCTATTAAAGCTTCAACGAGCATCATCCATTCTACAAACATCAGTAAATCCATTGTGTTGTTTGCTCTAATGAAGATCAATCACAATATGGGATTTAAGAGTATCAGATTTCGTAGTATTCAATGGGCAGTCATGCATCAGATAAAAGTGGCTCCAATAAGAACCAGACTTCTGTAAATTCCAGTCAATCCATTGGATTTAAGAAAATGTAACTAATCTCTCATCAAATTGGGAACATCCAATCAGAGTTCAGAAAGATCCATTACGTGACCAATCCATCTGATATTTTTTTTTTCTCCTGTAGCAATGTGAGTGGAGGCGTATAATGAAACGGGATTTCATGGTCTTAAAATAGGCTATCTTTTCGGTATATAAGATTCCCCAGTTTTCCTGCCTTGATCTTGCCTCAGTTCTTGGCACGGATGACCCTCACACGTTTCTGTGTGGGCCCAGGGCTAATTCTCATCAGTCGCTCCCCCGTGCGGACTTGAACTTGGCTTTTGGTCGAACCCAAACTGAGCTATTTCAGTCGGCAGACGACACTGTCTACGTGCGGTGCCTTCAGCTCATAAAGCAAGCGTGGCAGCTATAAATACCAGAGCAAACATGCGACAGTGATGTGGCTGGTGGCGCATGCGTCTTCAAGGATGTTCAGAAAAATCAAGGAACGAGAAAAAAATACCTTGCATATACGTACATGTTTGAGGATCCGATTCCAGAGAGTTATGGGGGATCTCGGGTAATGCTATTATACCGTATAGGGCTTGCCTGAACGCCAAGAATCAGGGTATACCATTAGAAATGAAATTTTCAACTTCCCTGACTTTTCCAGGTTTTTTTTATAAAATCTTTCCTGACCATCCTGAGACTTACAATTTTTAAAATATAACTCAATTCCTATCAACTTCCTGTCATTGGCAAATTTTTTCCCTTGTCATATATCTGAATTCATAATCATGAGTAATTGAAATTAGTTTGTTTATAACGGGGTTTGAAACCCTATCCTTTGCAATGGGTAAATTTGCAACGACACTCACATCCAAACAAAAAGAGATTAAATAAAAATAAAAAATTTTAAAATAGCTTGATAAATCAGCAAGGTTATTCCCTAATCGTTTTTCACTTTAAAATAGTAGATTTTTTAAAATTAATAAACAAGTTTAAGAAATCGTTTACCTACGACTATTCTTGTTTTCCAGGTCTTGGGAAACCCTGATAATGTCCCGTATTTTATAATTCCAAACAAAGAACAATGGAATTCCTAAAACACGAGATTATGATCAGTACGTGCATGAGATTAAGAACAACACGTGCACAAGACCAACATCAGCACGTGCATGTTCATAAAAATGCACGTGACTGTGAAGCCACAGGTTCGAAGATGTTCTTTTTTTTCCTAGTCCTTGTTAGTTTTGTTATGTAAATACATGTATTTCTTAACCGATAATTTATTCACAGGCTTTGTTAAGTTTATTAATCGTATGTTCTTTAGTATATTTATGTTTGGCAACGACGAAACGTCTACATGCATTTCAAAAGTAATTACAAGCAGTTTTTAAAGTACAGTGAATTCCAGTTTTTCGTAACATTACATTGGTTCAATTGCTATCCGAGACAAATTTTAATGAACTAAATCAAAATCCAATAATTTATTTAATTTCCCATACTTGGGCCAAAGTGTCCCAAACAATCGTACGTAATCCACTGTTTTTTGAAAACCGCTGTTTGTGTGTCGACATACTAATTTAACCCTTTGGGATAAGATATGGGGAGATAGAGCCGTGGGCAGACCAGTGCATTTTTCACGGTGTCTGGCAAGAGACTCGGGTTTCCGTGGAAATAAAGGGGTAACTTTATTTTCGAAAACAAAAAATGGGAGTAAGGTGATAAGCCAGGCATAATAGGAAATTATTCATGACGAGTGGATCAAAATAGACAGAGCTTCGAGCAAGTTCTCTGGTTTTCAGTGTTGGGGAAACAACAAAAAAAAAACTGATTGCTGAAACGCGAGATAGGAAATCTGAGCGGCGACTGCAACATTGGCTGAGCTTCAAAATTAAATTTCAATGATCTTAAAAAAAAACTACTTCAGACGATAATGCATAAGGAGCAGGCCTATATCGTATATTGTCATGCAAAATAATATGGACGATAATATCGTGTAAATGGCGTGAATCGTGTATATAATTTAGGAACATCTTACAAAATTTCATATCTTTGGAAATATAATAGAAAAAGGTTCAATAAGCGCAATACAAAACGAACAATCTCAGAAAAACAGTAGATTCAGCATCTCAAACCATGGTCAGGTTAGCGGATCCAGATTTGGATCTCTATTCTCAGGTGATTGTAGCTGCTCTACTGGCAATCACGTCCCAGGTGGCTGTGTAATATTAGACGAGTCTCATGACCCACGACATCATATCCATGCACAGAGTAGGGGTGAGAGCCTGGTTCCGGGAGCGTGCCAAATGAGGGTGCAGAACAGGAAGTAGTTCGTTGGCGTTCGGCATCTGGATGGTCGGGTGGAGAAGCTGAAAGCCGATGCCGCAGCTGGGCAAATCGAGATTTCTAGATTCGGGAGTTGCCGAGCCAAAAACAGGCAAATCCACAAACATTTTTTGTTGTAAATGAAATACCAACCATTTTGACTAGCGATTCCGAACAGTCGATATACTCCGAAACTATGCATAAGGATGTTTTTCCTGTTGTCAATGACTTAGCAATAAGTTATCATAACTAAAACTCAAAAATCACTTCTACTAAAAGAAATGATGACATTTTTCAAATTTGTGTTAATCCTCCAGCCATGCTCCAAAAGAATTTTCCCTCACTTTTTATGTAAACAAAATACTGCTATTATTTAAAATAATGAAACTACGGTCGTAGGTGGAACAAATTAATTTATCTGGGAGAATGTCAACACAGATATACTATTTCAGTATTTAGGAAAAATTCGATTTACTTTTGCGAAAGATGAAATCAAATTTGCATTCTGTGAAATTTCATGTATAAATCCTGAAAGCTCGAATGAGGAAATCCAAAGTTATCAAAGTGACTTAATTTTAAATGAATCCAACGTGCATTATAAATGAATACAAAGATTTCAATGCAAATACTAAATTTCCGCAATTGATGTAATGAATCTATAGAGAGATTTTAGCAGTAAGTAACTCTAAAGGGTTCTCTAAATGTGAATGCATAAAGATTCCAAATTTAGTTTGTTTTTTATTCTCCCTTTGACTGAATATAGTAATATGAGAAACCAGTAAACTAAAGAGGATGTTGCAAAACAATCTTGAAAGCAAAATTCAACGGTTAATTTTGCGACATAATTTAAAAATTGGGGTCAACATTCTAAGAAATGAACAATATTTCTGTTTACGATAATGTAGGTGTTGGATTTCAAATGAAGAATATTATCAGTATGTCGTCCCATTACATTTCCATGTCACAGTGAGACTTCCCAACAGTAGGTCACGTATTTTAAAGTGACCTACTCCCTATAGGTAAATTCAGACTTAAATTCTCTGGTTCATAAACACCTGAACAGGTGTGAGAATAAAAACAAGAAATTTGCAACAACAACCGGAAAATAAACTTATAAATTTCGTGCTCAAAACCTTAAAAATCAAATCTGTTCATTGGTTAGTGATCTTAAAACTTTCCATTTCAAAAGGCGATATTTTACCATATCACCAGATAACCAAATTAGCATGAAAAATAGGCTGGGTTTTTCAAGGTCAACTTCAGGGTTCCAATTAAGGTTAAATCCGAAAACGTTGCCTTCCGATGAGTTCATCCGAGTTTAAACTAATTACCACATGACATAACTAGTGTATGGGAGACCGGGACACAGTAGGTACACTTTTTAGAATTCATTTTTTTTTTGGGGAAAAACATTTAACTGGTAGCATTTTAAAAGAATAACACAGTAATATACAAGCCTCAGGATCTGTATACATTTTGTCATCGTTTTAGAGCTACTAGTTTTTTTTTTTGCTATAAAAGATTAAAGTTGGTTG
>JAQGBW010004113.1:0-14498 GCA_034698625.1 Julus scanicus | reverse complement strand
GGTATCCGTGGAATCCGTGGAAGGTCTCTGCCATGGACCAACATACGTGGGTTCATTTTAGATGTATGGTTGCACCCAACGTTTGTCCAAGTCCCATCCTGATCCGACCAAAATTGCAGCTTCTAGCCCAGCATGGAGTTGGTATCCGTGGAATCCGTGGAAGGTCTCTGCCATGGACCAACATACGTGGGTTCATTTTAGATGCATGGTTGCACCCCACGTTTGTCCAAGTCCCATCCTGATCCGACCAAAATTGCAGCTTCTAGCATGGAATGGAGTTGGTATCCGTGGAAGGTCTCTTTCATGGGGTGATTTAAAAAGGAAGACCCCAAAATTCCTTTACAAATTGTCTTCCCACCCCTTTAGTATGTTGGTGTGCCAGCAACTTCCCCCCCTTCTCCCCTAACCCTCTTGAGGACGTCCTTTTTGAATGGTCACTAGGTATTAAAACTGACGCTTTTTAGATGACCATCTTAAACACAAAAGGTACGCATTACTTAAAGAATGGGTCATACTGATATTATATCTTTATTCTTTGCATTGTGTGTCTAATTTTTTATATTAATACTCTCATTTCAGCAACAAAGCAAGCAATTGCGCACGACCGGAAGGAGGAGATTCACAACAGGACAGCCCACAGTGTGTCACACACATCATAATGCCCATGGATGATGGGGATACTTTGGATTCCATTGTCATTGATTGCGCGGAAAGTGTCCAGCATGACACGGACAACAGGTATTTTTGGAAACAATGAATTTAAAACGTACATTAACATGTGCATAACATTTTATCACTATGAATTGTTTGAAAAGGCCGGATACTCCACAGCCGTCAACTAGTCAGGGGCATGCAGAATCAGAAACACCTTCTTCGAGGAGCAGCAAAGGTTCAAAACCAGCGAGTTTCCGGAAGCGCAATAAGGTTCAAGACGTTGAGCTGCAAATCTTGGAGAAGATCGCAAATAAGAAAGATCACCTATATAACCCTTCTGAAATGTTCTGTCTGTCATTGGCTCAGCAGTTAGACAGCCTGGATAGCAGAAAACAAGCCTTGGCAAAAATGAAACTGCAAAAAGTAATGTTCGAAGTGCAATTTGAAGATTTATAATCAAAAAAGGTACGCATTCCATCTTTACTCACGTATAATAACATGTATTAAATTTTTACTAAAGTTCATTCCTTTCTTTTCAGAACTTCACAGTGAAAAACCTGGCCGAAAACAATGTTTTTTTATGGTATTTTAGTTTTTAAATGTTTATGTAATATTTATTTTTATTTTCCCAATGCAGTGCCTTATTTAAAATAAATAAAACTGTACTTTTATTATCTTAATTTGGTTAAAAAAACTATCTTTATAAATGATATAGGGAATAAACAGCAGGAGTCAATTGCTCTTTCTTCAATAATAACCGTGGAAGTTTGCGAGACGCAAGCAGCTTCAATATAAAAATAAGTAAAATATCAAATTTATCTTTATTAACAATTGTAAAACAGACCATTTCCCAAAATCTCTAGTCATAACATGAGTTCTGCCACGACACTTCTCCATTTGCAGACATAAAGAAATTAGATAAAATGTCACGGTATTCTCCGTATAATCTTCCATGGTTGTGAGCGCCCTGTCGAGGTAAGTTCTCTATGGTTCCTTGAGGGATTGTTTTTCTCCAGTCACCTGGAACAACTTCACCACGTTGATCTTCATGGTCCACGAAGCTAGGTGGACAGTAGCACTGGCACTTGCTAGTTGCTCCCTAAATCGCTAGCTGCCTGAGGAAATTGTGCAAAACACAGATTGCTTTCACAATTTCAAGTGTTGTGTCTTCAGATGCAATAATTGTCCGTAGCAGGATTCGCCATCTGTAATAAATTTGTATATAATGTTTTAAGGAATGATACATTACATTAATACATTTTATTATCATGATCATTAAGGGTGGTCGTTACTTACCTAGCAGCCATAATGCCAAATGTGTTTTCCACAACGCGTCTTGCTCGACTCAACCTGTAGTTGAAGATGCACTTTGCTCGTGTGTTGGATTTCGATGGATAAGGCCTCATCAAATACCTATGTAAAATAAATGGAGATGTTTCATAATACAACATGGTATGACGAGTGCAGAGTATAGAAATGCATTAAATTGCACAAACTTATTCAAAGGAAAGCCTTCATCGCCAATGAACATATGTGGAAATAGAATATCGGTGCCAGGGAGGTTGGTTGGTCCTGGTAGGTCACATTGATTTGAAATCAACTTCTTCCAGAACGTGGAGTTGGACAGGATACTCGAGTCACTTTGATGGCTACTGTCACCTATATCTACAACAATTAATCTGTACTGGGCATCTGAGATGGCCAGGAGAACAATACTGAAAAAGCGTTTGTAGTTGAAGTAATCAGAGCCAGAGTGTCCTGGAGCCTGCAAGTACATACACAACCACTATTACCTTTGCAACGTTGACAGTATTGCTTGCAATTGCATTGTATATAGGATTATTACCTGAATCCTCACATGTTTTCCATCAATTGCTCCGAGACAATTAGGATATTGCCATAAAAGCCAAAAGTCTCTTGCGGTTGATGTCCAACACTGCATGTTTGGTTCTGGCAAAAATTGAGGTTGCAATGTTTCCCACAAATTCTTACATGTTTCGCGAATCACTTGGCTGGTAGTTGATCTTCCAATTCTCATGCTAGACGATACAGTTTGCATGGAATCTCCTGTAGCCAGATATCTACATTCATAAAATACATTTATTAAGAAATGAGCAATTTCCTAACAGTAAACATGTATTAACACATGATTATAAACATACGGTACCTTAGAGTGACTGCCAATCTATCTTTTGCAGGAATTGCTTCCCTTAGATGGGTATCCATCTTTTGCAGTGAAGGGCCTACTATCGACAGCAAGTAATCCATGGTCTGCGGATACATGCGAAAGTATGCGAAATAAAAGTTGTTGTTTTCCATTCTGAATTCATGCACTAAAGTGTTGAATTCAGACAATGTTCTCCTTCTTGTGAGATACTGATGAACCCATAATCTTTTAGTACGTCGTCTGCGCCTTCGTAGCAGTAAAATTGCTAACAACATGTCACTGTTGTGTGCATCAGCCATTTCGAAACTGCTAAAAAGATAACAAATATGATCCATGAACATCCATCGTCGTCTGCAGAGCAATTTTAAGTAGAGGTCAACAATCAGGCGTTTACAGTCCTGCCTCCAATATTTTGCTTACAATTTTTTGTATATCATTTAAAACATTTGTGTGGATTTTTTTATCCTATTTTGTACATAGCAAATGCTGCATGCTCGTTTTTAATAATTTTAAACACCTTCTCAAGAAGATAATAACAGAAGTTTTTCTTTTAATATTTAATTGTTTAATTAGCATCGTAAAGTAAATACAGTGGTCAACTAAATTGATGGGACACCAGTAAAATTTCCCATTTGCCCAAACGTAACAACACTTGGCAAGTATAATTTGTTATAATAGTATTTTAATTGAATAAATAATAACAGTAACTTAACCAAAGTTACTTATATTGATTAATTTCATTATAAATAATAGCAAATGGAAAACTACATTTGTCAGATACAACATACATGATGGGACACTGTTCAAAATATACATTTAAAATTTGGTTCACTCACTAATCTTTCGTTTGGTACCACTTCAAGATTAATTTATAACTCCGTTACTGTCTGTAAAACATTTCTACTATATTTTGAAGAGCCTATCTCCCCTAAATTTGGCAATCTCACGCACTTGTAAGCCATCATAATTAACACGTTAAAAGGTTGCTATTGGATGAATGGCAATAATTTTACTAAAAAACGATAAAATGACGTGTAGATTCCATGCCAAGAAGATTGTTTTTTTGTTTGTTTGTTGTTGTATACAGTATTTTACATGTATATCTTTTGGACAGTGCCCCATCACTTATATTGCATCTGCAAAATGTTTTTTTCCTATTTTTATTTATTTATAATGCAAGTTTTTAATATCACTAACTTTAGTAAAGTAATTGGCATTATTTGTTCAATTAAAATGTTATTAGAACAAATTATCAGTTGCTAAGTGTTTTTATTTTGTAAATTTGTGAAATGTTTCCATCAATTAAGTTGACCAATGTATATCAAAATTCAACCTACCCTCTTCTCTATTCACGTATTCACTCTTCTCGTTCACGTTTCGTGTTTATAGTCGCCAACTTGTCAAGTAGATAAGTTTTTCTTTTAATATTTTATTGTTATGTTTCGGAAATTACATATATATTACATAAACACCTACATACCTCCCTGTCAAAACTCAGGTTCAATCTTTACGCTTGAAAAAGAACCACACATATTACGCCTTTTAAATGGAGGGTCCAAAAATTAAACCAATAACCACTGGTGTGCCACCCTGCATTTAGCAGCCAAATGGCTGAACAACAAGTTACTTCAGTTGACACTGTGCGGCGCTGTAGTAGACAAATGCAAGTGTGACGCACCAGTGTGTACACTTCGCGCATTGCAGTGACGTCACGTACATTGCGTGAGGTTTCCCTGCGTTTGCGCAATGCAACGCGATGCACGCAAATGCAGCAGTGTGTAGCAGGCTTTAATCCAGTTCAGTGGTGTTCACAATGCCGAACACACTTAACCGGTCACACTGCCAGTCATATGCTTTAGTATACAGGGCACCCTAAAAGTTAAAACACCATTTCATTTGCATTTCAAGATGGAGGACGAGTGATTATGGAAATGAAATGGTATATAATAAGGTAAATACATATTAAAACTGGAATAATTCCGTAAATATCTTTGAATCCACAAATGAAATTGTATTTCAGAACAAAGGGCAGACAACAGGAAACCTAAATACATATGAAATGAAAAAGTAACGCATAACGATCCCCCTAAGGTGTCCTACGCATATCAGGAATCTAGGAAATGTACAGAATGTGATTATGCAATATGCATGAATGTTCTGGAAGGTTGCGTAATTTCACCGCCCAGGTCGCCCAAAGTGCTGTAATGGTTTATATGGCGAGCCTGGGCTGGTGTGATGGCAGTACGGTTTTCGGAGCCTGATCGAGGAGATCAGCCGCCTGGTTATGATTGGTTATGTAAACTTCATGCGAAGAACGTTCCTTTGTTCTACCGCAAGTCAGCATTGATTTATTATTGAGTAACAGTTTGTTTTAAAGTCTTCCGTAATAAATAGTTAAACATAATGTCGATTACTTGTGCTCATAACCATTGAGGTCTGCTTCACAGGACCGTACACCCTTACATGGTGGAGGTGCTGTTTCATCCTGCTGTAATGAACCGACGAGTCCTTTATACACTTCACAATATACTTTATATACTTAATATACCTTAAAAATATATAAGTAAATACAGATTTATAGATAGGCTATATAGTTACATGAGAATACATGAGTCCAATATATATGAGTATAGTCCAATATATATGTAGTCTAGTAAATGTAGTGAGGACCCTTCACAAGAGCCAAGGCTTCGCTCTGGCAACAGCTCCCTTGTCAACAGGGTTCAGGTGTTAAGAGACGAAGAATAACACCAGTACGTGGAAGAAGGCCGTGGCCTCCGTCTCAGGTCCCAAGGTGGCAAAGGCTTCCAGCACTTCCACCATTTAAGGACCCATGTCGTTCCAGAAGGCAGCCGAGGGGACCTCCCTGAAGTTCATGGTCAACGATACGGACAAGTGACCAACTGCCGAGACCAGGACCGAGCAATCAAGCTGGCACAGCTCCAGACCTCCATATACGTAAAGGGTCTAACAGGTCCATCATCGGCATAAATTCAACATCAGCAGAGGAGTTTCATATTGGAATACACACCAGGAAAGCACTGCAAACACGAGGGAAAACTACACAACCGAAGAACACCAAACTTCAAGTGAAAGTTACGACAATATGGCTGACAATTAGCCATGTCAGTGAACTTTATTAAAATCTAGAAAACATAAACAGGATAGTGAAACATGGCCGCCGTGTTTTCCTGGCTTCCAGAAATCCCAAGAATCAGGAACTCCAATGCAGTGTTTTGCAGGTCATTAACCAGTGTGCATGACATAATGAAAATGACATCATAAAAATGACATCATGAACATGAGTGAAACTATTGAAAATGACATAACCATGACCGCATAGTGGTGATGTCATTGCCATGACAACGTAAGATCAGAGTCGCTTAGCGCGCCTGGACAGACAGCGCCATCTAGCGAGCAAAAAGTGCAACGCAGGGAAAACAACTAATTTCAAGATATTTTGTGATCCTGAAGGCATCAGTGGATGAAATAAACATTAAAGTGTTCATTAAGTGTACGGCATTTGTTGTGCCCTTTTATGTAACCTAACGGATAGGGACCTAAGAATATAAGGGTAGAATATTTTGATTGGTTAGCTAAGAACATCCCATTTATCTGACCTAGATAGAGGATGACTCCCCTATAGACAGGTTATCAAGGATGAATCATGCTTGCATTAGGTAATCATTACGTAATGGGGAGGGACAAGATAAAACATATAAATAGAGAAGGGATTTTTGAGGGAAATCAGAGCGACGGAGAGCAGAATCACGGAGACAGGACCTGTAGCAGAATGGTGAGCATAATGCCGAATTAACATTGTTATTTTGGGGAAATTAGAGAGTTGGGAGATAAAATTGTTTCCCTCCACTGAGGCATTGATTTTGCATTACGGACATAGTGGGACATGAGCTTAGCAAGTACAAACTTCGTATTATTGATGTTTATTGGATATGGTTTATATTATTTTAATTGTTGTATTCTCGAATCTCTTTTCATTATACGGAATCTTTTAATATCGTTGAGTTTACTGTTAAATTGTATTACTGTTTTAAGCATTAGAAAATAAAAATCTATATTATCTTTATTATGTTTTACCGTTATTTTTCATAACAAAACCACGAGGATCCAAAACTCCTCTTAGGGGGCTTAATTGCTTTACAATAACCTCTCATAGCATGTGTTAACCAGGACCATTCGTGTCTTAGCACGGGTGGCTGGTGACACTGCGTACCCTGGTTTTCGCTTTTTTGTTCATCTTTAATGTCAGTCAGTACATGGCTAGACGTTCTGCGTTCCAATGAAGTTTCAAGGATAAAGCTATGGACGTCTTCTTGCATTCTTTATCCATTATTGGGTCCCAGGACATTAAAGGCTAAGTCTACGTCTATGAGACGCACGGTACAGGCTGCTCTTTCGAATTTCACCACCAGGCGGCAGGTGGAACTGCAAATAGGAGAAGCGTCAGCTGGTGGACGCCTGGCTCCAGCTGATTATCTTGTCCATGATCGTCACGTACAGTCGGCCCCTACGGTGCGACTATTTGACAAACTTGATCTGCCTCTTTGAATGTACAACTATTGTTAGGCAGACATCTGGTAAGACGGCGTCCATTTTTGAGCCATATGCCAGTATAGGGTTATCACAATAGGGCTCTAGGTGATAACCCTAATTATGTTGGGCATTTGCCATGTGATTGGTAATGTCCCAGTTCAGGTCCGGCTTCTGTTAACGACATTTTTACAGGCGCTGTATTTTCTGATCTTCGTGGGCTTTAGTGGCCAATAGGCCACCCCAGGGTTTCGGCAGGCCATAGCTACGCCTGTCGTGCTGGCGTGTAATAGCGGAAGTCCATACGGGTTGGGACAGTCAGCGCTTAGACGTATGGACGGCAGGACAGTCGGGCCCGTGTCATATCTGGTTCTCCATTGTGCCGCTGCAAGTATAAGTTTTACGTTGTGGATGCAAATGGGTGGTTTACACTGATATGAGTATGATGCTGCATGGAGCTGGATGGGTCCTCGTCCCTGTTACGGGCCGGTAAGCAGTGGCAGCATGTTTACGGTGTGTTATGTTCCCGTCGAATTGGTCTTTGGCGGCCAAAGGGCAACCCTGGCGCATTAGCAGGCCATAGCCAAGCCTGTCGTGCTGGCGCATTATGGCGAAGGACTATGCAGTTTGAACATTTGGCATGATTTCATGCATGCCAGCAGGTCAGTGGTTCAGGCGGCGAGTTATGGTTGCTTCCGCGAATACTGTGCTACTTACCGGCCTTGAAATAGAGGACTACCTTATGCATGTTGTTTTAGTTGGGCATTCCTTGTTCGGGATTGTTGTGATTTTTAAGTGTTTGTTGCATTTGAGTATTGTAATTGTGTTGTGGAACTACCACCTGAAACCAGTGAAACTGCCACAGCGGGATGTTTGTCCCTGGGTTACTCACCCCATTAGCATATGAAGGAGGTGGTCCACCCCCAGCTAAGTACCCAGAAGACGATTGGGACTGAGAGAATAGGCCATCGGGCTCAGTTATGCAAGTAGCAATTTTTATAGGGTTTTTTATTACAAAGCGTACCGTTTCTATTTAAATGTTGTTGTCCAGGGACTGGTCAACTCTTAAGGGGGAGTGTAACGATCCCCTAAAGGTATGTCCCGCACATATCGAGAATCTAGGAAATGTACGGAGTGTGATTATGCAATATACGTGAATGTTCTGGAAGGTTGAGTAATCTCACCGCTCAGGTCGCCACCAGGTGCTGTAATGGTTTATAGGCGAGCCTGGGCTGGTGTGAGGGCAGTACGGTTTTCGGGGCCTGATCGAGGAGATCAGTGCCTGGTTATGATTGGTAATGTAAACTTCATACGATAAATGTTCCTTTGTTCAACCGCAAGTCAGCAGTGATTTATTATAGAGTAACAGTTTGTTTTGATGTCTATTGTAATAAAAAGTTAAACATAATGTCCACTACTCGTGCTCATAACCTTTGAAGTCCGCTTTGCGGGACCCTACACCCTTACAAAAGCCACTTTGAAACGAAGTACAGACGACAGAAGGTTAATCCACTTCCCACTGAAGCAGACAACTTAACTACATTAATGCAAACTGGATTAAGTTTGGTGTGAACACAGTGTAAACTGCAGCTCAAGATCTAGCACAACTAAGCTGCATCTTTAGCTTAAGGTAAAGCTTGAGATAAGACCCTACCACAGTTGCTAAAAATGCAAATGTCTTACCAAAGATGGAGCTCAATCTCTGCCTTGCTTGTTTATCAATACTCTTTCAATGAGCAAAAAGTGATGATTCATGGCAAAAAAGCGACTGCTATAAACCAAAAACAACCATTGGGTGTATTTCGTGGATACAAATGAATGAGAAAATGAAAGAACTGAACAAAGGTGGTTACAGTAATGTTAAACTATACAGAAATAAATATTAGGACAAGTCACACAAAATAATTAAAATGAAATAAATGCATGAATTAATTCTGAGTATTTATCCTTTAAGCCTGTTGCCCACGTGGCGAAAATCACTTACACCTTAAACCTCAAACCTCACAATATAGCGTGCCGATTCCAACTTGGCGCACCTCACAAATCTCTAAAAGATCGGCACTCCTGCTAGTGGCGTGACACACGTCACCAGCAGAAGAAGAAAAAACGGGGCAAAATCGATTTATACGTTTTTCTATTAAAGAAGCCATCATTTTGGGATTATTCTACAAATATAGGGTAAAAATCTTATCATTTCATGTAGAAATAGGATGCCATAATGTGTTGTACACTGGATCAAAAAAGCATTTGCAATTGGTGTGTTTTTGTAATAAAATCAAAAATAGGCAAGGTAGAAAAAAAACCAAAATATACATTATGGTTACAATACTTTATTAGAAATGTTGCTAAAAGTTGATAATATTATATGATGACAATTTAAAAATAAAAGGAAAAAACTGAAAATCATTGGTCTACAACGTATTATCAACTTTAATTTTTGTTACATGTGGAATGATGAAAACTAATATTAGTAATATGCATGGTCTTTCACTTGTCAAATAAGCAGATCACTTAGTTGTAATTTGATAATTGGTCAGTTAATTTCAAAATGTCAGCAAAACATGTGAACTGGCAGCAGCTGAGAGAAACATCATTTTTGCAAAGAAAACAAATTTTATCGTATAGTCAAAAGTTAGAAAAAACATTACAAGAAGAGCATGTTTTGTAGTGTCAATCATAGTACTTTATAGGAAAGTGTAATCGCATAATAATGTTTTCTTAAAGATAAATAATCAATAAAATGTCATGTTTCGAACACTGAAATGCAACATGTGCAATAATGATTAACTTGCAATTGTGACTTATTTATAATTTTAATAGAGGTAATTCCTTACTGCTCAGCCAGCTAGTCATTAAAATAGCAATTCATATTCATATCTTTCATTTACAACAGTTGCAAGTTGCGATACTTCAAAAATGGACGATGTTCAACGTGTGGAAGAGTGCAAAAAACTGGCATTGCTTTTTTGTTACAAGTAATGCATATTGCAGCGGTGTATGTGCATAAGATGAAGCGGAAGTGTTAGGTACGACCGATACTGAGAAAGAGGTTAACGCATGGTAAGTTAACTCTACAATAACAAGGCCTAAAAAATGCTGAAACTCACTGTCTGTGCATGCTTAATGTTACAGGCAAGGAAAACAGTCTCGTGGCAGAAATGTTGCGGCTAAGCGACTAGGCTGCATTTTTAAACAGTTTCGAATGATGCGCAGTGTTTGAGGAGCTGCTTGGCTTGGTTGCACTATCGATTGCGAAAACCACTACTAAATTCCGTAAACCTATTTCCAACACCAAACGACTTCTTGTGACATTGAGGTTTGTTATCTAACTTTCCACGTAATATTAACACTATTTAAAAATATACTTCCATGGTTTCCCATCAATATTATCTTTATTTCAGAAATCTTGCAACTGGCGATAACCAAAAAACCAGTGCTGCAAGCTATCGCCTTGGTGGCTCAGCGGTAGACCGCATTGTGAAAGAAACATGCAAAGCAATTTGGAATGTCCTTTGCCCTCTCCAAATCCCTTTGTCAACAGAGCATTCTTGGAAAGAAAGAGCTCAGGAATTTTGGAAACGCTGAGACTTTACAAATGGGGACTTTCAATTCTGGTGCGGAATACCACAACTACAAAAACTTCTTCAGTATGGTTATGATGGTTGTGGCTGATGCCAGATACCGAATAACAATACTTAAAAGTAGAAGAATTGGGCCACAACAGCGATGCAGGTATCTTTTCATGCTTGAATCTGGGAATAGGTCTGCAAGAACAATGTTTGCAACTTCCACAACCGGCACGTATTCCTGGAGCACTCTCAAACAACGAAGTAGCCGTGTTACAGACACCTTGATACTTCCAAGCAAATTTTCAACTATCGCTTGAGTCGAGCCAGAAGGGTTGTTGAAAACGTATTCAGGATTATTGCTGTGAGGTGGCGCTTTTACCTAAGAATGATGTTTGTCAATCCAGCTATGATGATATTACTGGTTTAAGCGTCTTGTGTTCTACACAATTACCTGGGGAACCAAGAAGCTTTACAACATAGTAATACCCAAATGTACTGTCCACGTTGTTTTTCTGACCATATGCAAATAGGAGACTTGAGGAAGGAGAATGGCGCAGTCAAGTCCAGCAACCAAATGTGACGGAGCCTACTTCTACAATAACTATGGAACAACAATCTGCTAGGGCATGCACGAGACATGCCGCCGATATACGTGCCCAGTTCGAAAGCTTCTTCATGACAGAAGATGGAGAGGTCCAATGGCAGTATGATGACCACTAAGCTCCAGTAAGTAAAAGTACGTTGTAGCTATAAACACGTAAAAAAAATTACTTTGAAAATGATAACAAAATTGTAAAAATTCTACATCATCTGCTTATGTGGACCTCTGTTGGTGCAACAGGAAGTAAGAAGTTAAACCACGCTAGCCTAGTGACTGATGTCATCCTTTTATATCCAGCAATGAAGTGTATTGTAAAAAAATAATTAACAGTCAAAAAATTAATAAGTTCAATGGAACATTTCAGGTTTATTATGCATTGTTTACAAGTATTGTGTAAACAAAAATGTGACACAAATTACCGACTTCAGTTTACAATATACAGTGGCTCCAAAAAGTATTAGGAGTAGAAGGTTTTCTATGAATAACGATAGAAAACATTGCATTACTTCCAAACTAAAATTGAGGTTTTATTATAACATAATTTTCACAATTTATATTTCATTTTGAAAACAATGCAATGCTTACCATTGTTATTCATAAACAGCCACCGTTGTAAATATTTTTTGGGGCCATTGTAAGTGTTGTTTAATTAAGCATGTAGTCCTTTATACATTTCTGATGGCAATAATATGCTAAGTGAAAACGGTGTTCATTATTGTTATGCTTACATTTCCTGAAAACATGAAACAAGTTTTGCAGTATAAATAATTGTACTTACAGTTTAGTTTGTGTTCATTAATGTTATGCTTACATTTCATTAAACATGAAACAAGTTTTGCAGTATAAATAAATGTACTTACAGTTTAGTTTGTGTTCATTATTGTTATGCTTACATTTGTATTAAAAAAGAAAACAAAAACCTGTTAAAAACTTGTAATAGGATTGAAATTCCATTAAATACCTGTGGACATTCAACTTTATGTCCAACTCTAACGGCATGTATTCAACAATGTTTTAACGTCGTTGTATGTATTGCTGAGCAGATCCCCCACCCACTGTGGTTATATATACGGCTACATTATTTCATAATTCCAGCTATAAATGTCTGGACCCCCCATTTTATACTTTAAGGTCTTAAATTAACAAGTTTTATTTGTCACTGTTGGTGAATTTGTCAATAATTTAATATAACTGAATTATTTACTTTCTTAAATAATTAACAACATGCAAACACGTCCTTTCACTTTACAACATCATAACAGAATTATAATATTCTACTGTTCTAAACAATTTGAACATTTTTATCTTAGAACATCTGCACAAGATAGCAGATAAATTGAATCATTAGAACATCATGCATAATGCATTGTAATTAACATAAACACAACAAATCCTTTTTTGATTTCAATGCATTTAAAACACTTCTTTTTTAGGTAATCATCATCACTTCTTTCAATAGTCTATGTAATACATTTCCACTTAAAGCTTTTGTTAGGAAGTCAGCTAACATTTCTATTCCTGGAATATGATTAACTTCAATGTGGTTCTTTTCTAGCTCTTCTTTTGCAAAGTACATCAAACAATTCAAATGTTTGGTTCTTGCTCTCATATTTCCATCTTTTAGCATAGAAACTACATTCATGCTATCACACAACATTTTTGTAGAATTTACTTTTTCATATCCTTTCTTGAATTCTTCAAGTACTCCTTTGGTACACATTATATCTTAAAGTCCTTCAACCACTGCAACAAGCTCACTTTCACTGGTTGGAAGTGCAACTTTAGATTGTTTTTTGCTTTTCCATTTGATAACAGATGATCCAATTCTTATTAAAATTCCAGAGTATGACTTCGCATCTTCAGTTCTGTCCCAACTAGCATCTGTATATCCGTTCAAAATACCTGATTTTCCTTCATAGTAAAGCCCATAATTTTCAGTTCATTTTAAGTAACGCAGTATTCTTTTTACGGCGTTTAAATGGATTTCCTTTGCATTGTTGTTATACTGTGACAAATAACTCACAGCATGACTTATGTCAGGTCTTGTACTTGTGGATAAATACATTAACTGTCCAATCATTTCTTGATAAATATTTCGATCAATTTCTTTACTTTCATCATTGTTTATGAATTTCTGATTTACATCCATAGGTGAATTCACAGCATTACAATCTGCCATTCCAGTCATCTCCAATATTTCTTTTGATGAATTTTGATTCCATTCACAGATTGTTCAACTTTGATTCCCAGAAAATAGTTTAAATTGCCCATAGTTACAAGGTCAATCTCCATCTTAATTTCAATCCATATTTTTTCTTCCCATTCATCATTGGATCCAATGCTCATGATGTCATCCATATGTTTTCCAATATACAGAAAATGTTGATCTTCGTTTTTATAATAAAAACAAGGATCAAATCTGATTGGTTTAATCCAACTTTCAGTAAAATGCTTCTTAGCTTCTTATACCAGCAGCGGCTTGACTGCTTAAGTCCATAAATACTTTTAAGAAGTTGGCACACATTTTCAGGTTGACCTACTTGATATCCTTCAGGTTGTTTCATATTAATTTTGTTAGGAAGATCTCCATGAAGAAATGCGGTTTTAACATCATGTTGTTTAATTTTACTCCTTTTCTCTGCTGCAATATGAAATAGAAGTCTTACTGTTTCCATCTTGATAACAGGAGCATAGGTATCTTCGTAATTATATCATGGACGTTGACTGTAACCCATTGCAACAGGTCTTGCTTTGTATTTCAATATTTTTCCTTCATAGTCTGTTTTTATATTGAAAATCCACTTTGATTTTACCACTTTTGCTTCTTTTGGTAGTTTCTCGATTTTCCATACTTTGTGTTCCGTCATAGAATTAATTTTTTCATTCATTGCATGTATCCATTTCTTGCTTTCAGGTAAATTAATGGCATCATTATAATTCTTTGGTATTTTATTTT
>JAQGBW010004112.1:0-14499 GCA_034698625.1 Julus scanicus | reverse complement strand
ATTAGCATCTATCTTCTAGTTGGAGTATAAAGGTTGATATTCCACCATAAAATAGAAGTGGTGAAAATACCCCATTTATTATGCAATGAGACGATAATCAAATATTAGGGCACAATTTCTTGAATGTTTACAGAAATTTCAGATTGTGTCTATAGCTAGCTTTCAGAAAAATAGTGCAAGTATATAGGGCGGAGTATGGCTGTATATTATTTGCAATTGCTTTGATGTAATACGTATATATGGACATGTATGCACAAGTTTCAAACTATCCTCTAAAGTATACTTCATGCAATGACAGCATGTTGGCAATACTCAACATTTGTTTTTTGGTTATTCAGCTTGAGATCATAACTAAAAAAAGATCAGTTTTTAGCTATCTACATAACTACCAGGAAAATATTGGAGATTTAGGGTGGAGTACATGGATTATTTACAATTTCCTTGATGCACAAGTTTTAAACTATCCTCAAAAGTGTGCTGTATGCAAGGACAGCTAGTTGGCAACATTTCAACATTTGGTTTTTGAATATTCAGCTTGAGATCATAACTCAAAAAATATCAGTTTTGTTAGTGCAATATTGTGTATATGTTTGAAGAAGTTTTCTATAGCAGGCTATTAGGTAAATATTGGATTTATAGGGCGGAGTTTATAAATTGTTTACAATTGCCTTTATATAGTATGGACAATTTTCAAATTTTCCTCTAAATTATGCAATGGGCAATGACAGCATGTTGGCAACAATCAACAGTTTTTCTTTGTGTATGCAGCTTGAGATCATAATTCAAAAAAATTAATTTTTTTTAGTGGGCGGGGTACGATCAATTTTAGGTTTCCTGAATTATATATATAAAGATCCTCAGATTATCATAATTTGTAAATGCTCAACAATTCAATGTCAAACTTAATGTTTACGTTTAACGTGAAAAACAATTTTTTTTTGTAATTCCAAAGGGGGAAAAAAGTATCCCGCCCTTCAGATCAGGATAACTAAGATCATATAACCTGTAAAACTTTACCTCCCATCGCGGATAACTTAAACCCAGGGCTAGGGAGACCTTCCTATATACGTACAGTATTCTTTTTCTTTCACCTAGTTAGCTTTGACCAATGGCCATGGCTTTCCCTCGTACATTGGTCACACACGAGGAGCACACAGGTGTTGCAATTTCCTTGTTCAACAACAACAGGAGAAAAAAAATATCTGGACATTTGCCAAAAACTCTACATGTTTATGGCGAAACTCAGTTGACTAAAGACTCGCTGAAACGTAATCACTCCATGAGTGCTAGTATGACATGTGCTAGAAGGAGTGTCTTAAAACAACAACAGCAAAAAAACGTTTGTTGTAAAAGATCAAGGACTAGCACAGGGCGGCCATTTTTAACTAGAAGTATAATAACAAAACTTCCATTTTCCACGGTAATTAACACAGGAAGAATGACAAATCTGGGCGTTCCCCGTAGCGATATACTACAAGTATATTATAACTTTATTAACTTATAAATAATGCAACCCCCCACCCTCGCGAAAGGCCCTACTGCAGAGAAATTTAATTAATAACGGGGGACCAAAATGATCGCTATTAAAAAATACAATGACAGTAAGTATAATAAATTTCGTCAAGTCTTAAATTTGATCATATGTAACAGTTAACATTGGGTTCTTTAAAAGCTTTTTCAATCGCCTATTTTAAAGTGGCAATCTGTGTCGGTTTATGTCACCACTTGATAAATTCAACTTCCTGCATTAAAAGTGAGATTTTTATTAGTAAAAGTGGACTTTTTCAATGAAACTACGATTTTGATGGTAAAAACGCAATTTTTCTGCATTAAAAGTGATTTTTTTATGCTATAGATATGTGATGGTTTTTTATATACTAAAAGAACGATTTTTTAGGTAAAAATAAAATTTGCAATAGAAGAACGTTTTTCTGTTTTAGAAATGCAATTTTTCTGCATTATAAATTCGATAAAAGTGCTTAAATGTTCGATTTGGCAAAATAGTCCACTCCCAAGATTCTTGAACCTATATATGTATGTATATTTTCCCAAAATGAGATGACAAACGGCCTTGTTCCACTATTCTATTCGATTTTTCTTACCTGTACTGGGAAGGCTTATAAATATTAGCTGTAGTCACGAAATTGATTCCATCTTAGCTGAAAACCGTACAACATAGAATTTATGCACATCTGTTTACAGCTAGGATGAAATCACTTTCTTGACTATATTGCATTTCAGAAAAGTTTAGATAAATTCTCATCTACCTTCAAAACAATAAAAAAGTAGTCTATTTACTGTAAACATTTCAACGATTGTTTTGTATTTTTATACCTTTAGGTTTTGCAATAAGGTGCTACGAGTGTAACTCGAACGCAAATCGTGAATGTGGTGAGAATTTCGATAGTTCCAAGCTCTACGCAACAGATTGTGATATCCGAGCTGGAGGCGGTAGCTTCAATCAAGGGGTCACAATGTGCAAGAAATCGAAGCAAAAAGGTGAGATAACGTAGTTAGATTTTATATTAAATATTTTTTTTAATATTATCTCTGCAATAATTTAAATGGTGAATATGCATCATGAGTGATACATGTACAGGTTGACCAACTTGATCAAAAAATGCTAGATTAGCTAGATGCCTCCACGTGATAGGCTTGGTAGCTATAGCAACCGGAAACGTTGACTTCGGCGGATGTGATTATGCGCACGCGCGAGAAACGGATTTTTCCATAATCACTGAAAAATGCTATACGTTATCACAATGATGTTTGGCGTATTAGTAACTGAATTGTTTGAAAGAGCTAGCATACTATGGATTCCACTATTGTTTTCAACAATAATATTATCCTAGATACTATGTAACTATGCATAAAACAAGGCCAATGCCTGTATAAATTTTTTCCCCAATAAATGAAAAACTATTGTGATTAAAAGGATTAAATTTTGCATATTTCGAGTGACGTATTTTAAAAATGGATTATTGTATAGTGGAAAAGATGTTTGTAGCTATTTTATTGTTATTGTTTTAATTTGTTTATATTTTATCTTCATATTATTGTGTTGAACAACTTTACCTGTGACAATGTTTTAAAGAAAATGTTAAACCTGTAGATAAAAATTAAGTTTAAACTATGTTATCTTGATTAGTTTTCGTTTAATATCAGAAATTTAAAATATACCAAATTTTCCCACATTTTGGAAGTTGATACAGTAAAACGTAAACTATTTAAGAAATCAAACCGATTAACATGTCAGTTTTCCTAAAAATCTTTTACTGACATTATCACAATTAAGTTTCTTCAAATTGTGTAATGGTCGTGAAATACGTCACAGAAATCGTAAGAACCCAAGTTTTGTGCATTAATCAATCTTCATTGTTTTAACACAAATCATTATTGATCCTAGTTCAATCCAGAAATAAAATTTCCTTTCTAGAAAACTCAAGAAAATATACATAGGCTACATGACCATATCAAGAAAAATGCATAAAATTGTACTTTATATTATCAATTTACAGATACGGGAATTATTGTCCGACGCTGTGCAACTAAGTTTGAACAGAATAACCAGCCCACTTGCAACTGGGGAAATGACGATATGGGACGCTATGGAGAACAGTGTTATTGTACTAATGATATGTGTAATGGTGCTTCAACCCTTCATTTCTTTGGGATTTTAGCTATCCTTCCCCTTGCACTTATTAAATATTATGGATTGATATAAAATGAAAATATTGTTATCGTTCTGCAGTATAGTGCATGAATCACTGCTGCTAGTGTTTTTGTATACATAGTTTTTTTTATATAGAAAAAACAACACAAAAACATGTTGTAGTCACATACATAATTATTTTTATAAACTTTGTATTGTATACCTAATGTGGTATAGTAGTAAACACTGTCACTTACTAGGATTCCTATCAGAAAGCCCACCACAATGAGCATATTATTCCTACCTCAATTTCATTTTCACTGTAGTTTGCAGCGTGCCCTATGTAAACAGGGACATAACAACAACATAGAGGAAAACAGCTGAAATAATTGACAGCCCCAAATGTAAAACAAATTTCAAATTGTAAATCATCTCCCAGATGAATATTATGATTAGAAATGAATCTGTGTAAATTTTAAGTACACTGTACTGTCAGCATAAAAATGCTTTATGATACTTGCTTATCCTCATAAAGTTCATTGATTGAATGCCCCGGCCATCTTAAAGTTAAAGTACGTATATATTATTTTCAAATTTGATATGATGTTAAATTTATCATTTCACTTTGACCTTTTAAATAACTGAAATTGGGATATTAATTAAAAAATGTGGAATTTGAGCCTGTCTGTTGTTTTAAAACAACTGCATTGCTGATCATAGCACACTGTCATGTTGAGTTTTTATTTTTAATAGTAGATAGAGCTATAAATACATATATATATACAGTATTTGAACTATTTTTTGTACTAATGTCAGCAAATTGTATATGTTACTTTTATATAAGAATAAAGCACGATAACAGCGAATAGCTTCGAAACATGTATTGAACTAAAAGTATGATTTTGTTGGGTATATATATATATATATAATGTACTTATGTATGTATGCACTATAAATGTCAATGTGAGTTTTGATGACTGTAAACTCACGATGTTATGTCAATCCTGAATAGCTATGACTATAAAAGGTAGTCATTATAAACGAATCTGTACGAAATAACAAAATCGAAAACATTGTTTTGTTACACTGTAAATGTCATATGATATGTTAGAATCCATATCTATAGGCGTCACTAAACTTAACATACAGATGCTATAAGTGGTTTCCCCACCTACTGTAATGCTCGAGACCATTTAGCAGGCATTTGCAATTTCAATGTTACATTGACAACATTATATTGCCTTCAATGAAACAGAAAATGTTTTAATAAATATGTCGCAATATCCGTCACGATTTACATATTTGTGATGCGAAATCCGGTAATAACCGGTGCATTATAGAAAATAATATTAAGCATCCCAATATCTATGAAAGAACCTTCTAAACTGGTTTTATGAACATAACCGGAGGTCATCTTTGAAGGTTTCTATAATATGCCCTCCCCCTTATTATCTACTTTGCTAGTACGTAATAATATAATGGTGCTTGTTGTTCATTGGTTACATTCTACACAGGTGCTTTTAGAAAAACGCTTCACAAATCTAACTGCTGCATCACCCTGAATAACACATTTGTACACCAGGTGAACAGGAGGTATTTCTAACAACTGCTATCATGGAATGGGTGAAGACTCGAACTTTTCTGGCATTTGCATTGCTAATGTGTTTAGCAATCGATAATTGTAAGTAATTTATTTTATTTGTAAATACATGTTCGTTTTTGGGATCTATTTATGTGTAACCAAGTCACGTCACTGACAACTAAGGGTCCTGAATCGCTGAAATGTATAACATGTTTAATAGGATGCCATTAACCAAGTCGACAAGTTAGGCCATAAACTTGGCATTTCTAGAAATTTCTATAAGTTGTTATTGTGGACACAATCCAAAAACACAATTATCTTTAGTTTTTATGCAATTTGTCATGACATGGATTGTTTGCTAAACATTATAGCGAAAACAATGTCATATATATTTCTTTTACAAACTTGCACAATTGTGTAAAAGTATAACTTGTACCATACATTATTGCTTGTTTGCCTGAAATATAACCAAAAATGACTTTTAATGGATTCTTGGTATCTTAATATTACAAAGAAACATTATCTGGAACGTATTCCCAATACATGAACACCAATAACTTAAAATGTCATGGATGTCATGAAATGTCATGGTATCTTAAACAGTTTTTGCAAAATGTATAACAGATTCACATAAAAGTTTTATGGATCGTAAAATGTGGATTCTTGGGCCAGTCATCGGTTTACCCAGTTGGAAGGTCTTAAGAGGGTTTGAATGGGACTTTTTCAGCCAGTTGGAGAGAAATAATCTTCCTTCATGTTGTGATGACTTCCCAATATTCTAAATTACGGTTATTTTTGTTGTTACACGTGTTTTATGTTTTCGCTAATTCAGTTAAACTCAGTGGGGTAGCAAGTATATTTGGTGCCCAGGGCAAAACACCCAAATTTGCGCCCCTTCCCAGGCTCCCCGGGTGCACCCCAGCCGGGGATGCTATGGGTGTATCTTTGGCACCCTCTCCCCTTCGCTACGCCGCTGGTACAACTTTCATTTCTGGCGGAAAAACTAAAACTGTTTTTGAAAGGTTGTTTGTAAAACATCTGAATACATCTATATACCTCGCCACATTCGTACGCTCATTTCAGTACACCTATACCTCGCTATACGGCCTTTTTTAAATTATGACACTGTTTCGATTTACGGCCCACGATGTTTCGTTATACGGCCAAAAAATAATGGCTTAAGTAAAGAAAGTAGCCCAAAAAATGTGATGCACAATGTTGCACAAACAAGGTCGCATTTGACAAACAATAAAACAACTTGTGGGTTTCACTTCGTTTAAGAGGGGTGAAAAATGAAAATCACAATGCAGAAATAATTGATTGGTTATACGGCTTTTTCGCTTTACGGCCAACTTTTCCGGAATGTATCTAGGCCGTAAAGCGAGGTATGGGGTATAAAAGGTACCATTATTCATGTGAATAACATACTTATTATGTTAGACTAAAACCAGACATGAGAGAAGTAATTTGGGGGTGACCCAAACTTGAGTTTCTGTAATTCTGATAATTTTAATCTGTACTTTCTTGTTGTTTAACTCGAAAAGTATGGTCCTAAGTGTTTTTGTTTTATTTTTTCGCGAGGAAAGGTTTAATTTTGGTTTAATATTTACATTAAACGCCATATATGGCCATAAGTATTTTCAGACATACTATATATATGGAAAATATCAAATATGGATATATATATATATATGTATATGTATATATGTATATATATGAGATACTGTAGCACATACATATGTCCCTATTTAGTTTTCTACTAGGGATATGCCATGAGAAAAACCCAGACCCAAAGATATCCCACATAATGGTTTAATTTGGGACAGAAATAGATGAAAACATATCTGAATATGTTAATCTGAGTAAAACACTTCTTCAGGATTCCAAAAAAAAAAAAAAAAAAAAAAAAAATACTGGCCCAAAATATCTCCATATATGCATATACAGTATCTGAAAACTAATTAACCATAACTTTCCATATATCAGTTTTGACTCTACTTGCGTGTAAATTAATTTTCGTTTAATGGGAGTGCGATTAATATTGCTTAATATGCCGATACTCTTTAATGCCATTTTATTGTTAATATTTTAATAGAGCCGGTATCTTATGTGTCGAGATTATATGTTCAATAATTTCATGCAGGTTTAGACAACATATCTTAGAAACATGGCTGTTTGACATGAAATTAATTATAACGTTTACCAAATAGGTTCTGCTATCAAATGCTTTGAATGTGTATCTACTACGGATCCCAACTGTAAGGACCCATTCAACAACTCTACGTTTGCTCTAACCGACTGTGCTCAAAAAATAGAGGTCCAGTCCAAAAAGTGCAAAACAACCAGACAAGGTAGGTCTAAAGTTGAGACTTTTAATTATAACGATCCAAAATATGTAATTACTATTGTTACATCAGCTTTGACTCATTCCACCCACACGCAGTTGTGCAAAAGGTGAATACATGAGTCATCTATCGTTCAGCAGTTGGCCTCCATTTAAAATCGTGCTAATTGACATACGATAACTTTTGGAGGAAACCATCCACGTACTATTTAATGTGTGCTGCTATAGTGCCAGCTGCCATTAACTTTCATATATATTTGGTAACCTTGTACAAACCAACATTGTCAAGGACATGCACGACTCCACTTTCTGGCTGACAATAGAGCAAATTTTTATTAAAATGAAGAAAATAAAAAAATAAACTTTGAATTTTTTACATTTTATAGAAGGTGGCTTAGTGAGTCGCAGCTGCGCATCGGCATTGGAAAGCAACATGCCTTCAAACTGCACGAAAACTAAAGATGAAAAAGGTTTTAATGTAGAATCTTGTATTTGTGATGATAAAGATGGATGCAATGGTGTGATTGGTGGCCCCAATGGTGCTGCTGCTACAGTTCCTTTCCTTGGAATGGTAACTGCTTTGTTTATTACAGTTATGGCATATTCAATGTAATAAAGCTATGCATAAAATCCAAAAGAAATAACAGGACTTATAATTATTTCGTAGGTTTGTACATCATGATTTTGATATAGTAAATTAATACTGGTAAAATTGTACACGTTCACAGGATTTTTGTTTCTTTCTTAATTTATCGTTGAATATAGAAATATATGTACATACAAAAGTTATATTGCGGACCTAATATATGCCTTGGTGTTTAAGGAACGAAAGGCACATGTTGCCAGAAAGGGATGAGACATTGATCGAGAAAACTCCAAATAACTACACCAAGAAGAAGATGTAAAAAAAGAGATAACGACCAAACACAGGTAACAAAACAATAGACAAGTGAATTCTTCTTAAAGTGATTTTTGTAACATGTCCACTATATGTATGTTCATAAGTTTCGTTAGGCTCACTAACAGTAGAATATATATGCTTAATATTAGATATAATTTAGATAGAAGCTCATAATTGATACAAAACTACAAATCAAGGTAACAGGACGTTTAATTTTACAAAAATTTAAAGACAATTTGGAGTGGCATGTTCAATTTTCATTGTATTTAGATCATGATGGTAAATTTATAACGAAAATATTGACCAAGGTGGGTATAGTCTTCTGCATCCTCTTAAAAACAAAATATTCACATAACTAGTGTTCACAAACCCATTTTGGTGTACCTGCAGTAAACTTTAGCGAACATTTGGAACAGAAGGTCTGTTTGCGAATTCGAACGTTGTGTTGTTTAAAGGTAGGCCTACATGAGAAGTACGCGGGCATAATATCTATTGCATATGGGCCTGCTCTAGTATTATTTGTAATCCCCTGCAGACCATGCAAATTCAGGTCAATTAACTGATTCGCCTTTTTTACAATCTACCAATTTTTCGCTTGCATTGCATGCTATATATCTACAATTTTATCACTTTTAATGCCAAAACAATCAAACAATATAGCTAGTAGCCTACAGCTTTACATACCATACGTCAACTCGTTGATTGTTCGAACTCCATATGTGGAAAATATGAAGGCTTCGTGTACCTGTTCCAATAACCAATATGTAACACGTATGTACGTTGAAAGTTCTCCTCTTTTTGAACGGCGATCCATTAGGACTACTTCAGATACAGGTCAGAACACGTCTTCACTTCATTCGAATGACAATTGAAACGGATGCATGTCGTAAATCAAATTTCACAGGGATTATTAGCCGATACGTAATTATACTGAACAAACCGAAATAATTTTCGAACGAAGAAATTACGAACTAACATCTAGAAACAATTTTAAAAAAGTTGAAACAGACTGAAAAACCGCCTTAACGATGCGTCTATATAAATACATAGCGTCTGCTGCTTCCCCCAATGGAATATTCACGAGGCGTAGGGGCCATTCAAAAAGGACGCCCCCGAAATTCCTTTAAAAATTGACGTTTGGGAAATTGGGACTGGGTACACATTTCTTCTTGTGTCCAATACTCCTTTCACTTACCTTTAAAACTTAATTAAACAAAAAATCCAAAAACTGATAAATACCATCATTAGTAGACGTCCTAATGGCTTTCTCAATTGTGTATGTAAACTATGTAATTAAATAAAATGGGAAGCATGTTTGCAATATATTCTCAATATTTTGAAGAATGTTTTGAGAATTTTTTAGATATCAGCCACTTAATGCCAGACCGAGACCAGACATTGATATATTTGGTCGATAATTCTATTTTTGCTTGGAAATACAACATTTTCAACGTGTCACAACGTGGAGCTTCTTCATGAGAAAAATGGGCCACTAACTAGTATGTAATAGGTGACAGGTGAAGACATTTTTGTGCATTGAAATATACGTCATATACAATTTTTTCGTAGGTTCTAGTTGTTACTGTTTATAACATCAGCTTCATTTTAACATGTTTGTCTTAATTAATGACAATCTAATTATATCTTTTGAAATGAAAGTTAAATGTGTTTAATAATGCTTTACTTATGGTACAGCTTTTAAGTTGTTATATTATCTAAACAAAAGTTACTTTTACAGTTTGTTTGCACCAAAATTGTTCCCTTTCGTGTTTTACTTTAAAAACTGCAAGTGTTTTAAAAAGTTTACTCTGAACTATATACTTGTATAGTGATAAAAGTAAAAACAAAGAAATTCACGTGTCATTTATAATGACCTACACGTCATCAATCATGCAGTGACCATGATTTTAGGCGCTTTTAACAGAACATGCTGTAAATGGATGTTAAGTTCTGTTATTTATTATCTCTGGAATTAAATTGCCCTAAATTATCTACTCCTTCTTTCAAAAATTGCCTATAACCTGTGAAGTTTACATACTCTCCGCAAAATCAAGGTGGAATTTCTTAATTCTGCATGCAACTTGCATGAATTTAAAAAGTGTCACATTTTCAGACAATGATTCTGGGAAGATTAGTTTATTTAGTTACTATGTGCAGCACATAATGATTGCAATTTAGTTTACTATACCATCTATACAATGCCTTATTAGGGACGGGTCCCATAAATATGCTCCAAACATAAATTCTAGTTTTTCTTATGCTTCATTTACATGAAGAACATTTCTAATTATTGCTTTATAGATTTTATTCATGTGAATTTGGAAAAACGCATCTACGAAGCTAAGCATAAACAACAAAAAGTTATAATTGTGGCAATTCTCTGCTTCTTTTAACGTGATACATTCAAAATTTTCTGTTGCGCAAAACACTTCAATTAGCAGGCACTTGTTTGAATTCAAATCCCATTTTTTAATTCGTCTAGAAGCAAAATCATTGGCTGACTAATACAACTTATGAAACTAAAAAGTCATTTTCTATCATGATTAGTGAGAGAAATCAAATAACTAAGAAAGATCAGTCTTGATAAAATTGTTCTAGAATAATTAGGTCAGCACATTGCACAAACACTGGGGAAAAAATGGTTAACAGAATGAAGGTAAGCACTTCTACGTTTTAAAATTAATAAATTTAACTATAAAAATATAGTGGTCTTCTATTTGAAAATCGCTTAATTATATAGTTATTTGACCATAACGTCTTGTTAGCACCCAACAAAAATTGTGCCCATGTTGTGCCCTTTTTCAGCAAGGAGACCAGGAAACCACTCTTTTTCTGCCACCATCCTATAGAAATCATACTGAAGGGCATAATGTGATTAAAACAAGTTCCCATTGACATATTTACATTTTGTAAACATGAAAATCTGTTCAAACTTATAAACATATTGGAAACTTACAATTTATTACAAAAATGGCGATGTTATGCATTTAACGAGGAAGGTAATAAATGCTGCTGAAATGAGATGATGGTGAAGAGGCGAAGCAATCATTGCTGCGTGGTTACATTTATCATCTCTGCATATGCAAATCTTGCCTTTGTAATACTCGGTAGCTCCCAAATAGCAATCACGGTTCTTGTGTTCCTCCCAGGCGCAATAGCGAATGATCCGATGGACACCATTTACTGCAAGATAAAATTTTAAAATGTGAAGGCAAATTCACACGAGTCATGTGAAAAATCAAAGATAAATTATCATAAGTTGAGTTGCACACATCTAGACTTTATTCGAGCGTAAATTCTGATTCGTCACAATCACTGAAAGACTTTTCAATTTGTAATGCCATATTATAAGTTTAGTGAAAATGTTCTCGAACTATAGTGACTTACAGGCTACAACAAAACTTTTATGAGTTACAACCATAATGACAACTAAATCAGGTAGCCTATACAGAAGTAGTGAACTTGTTGAGACAAGATGACATGTCATAAATTTCCTATGAACTTGCACATCTCCAAGCTGCCCATTTTGTTTCTCAATGAAAGTGGAAATGTTTCCATGGATATTTATACAGTTCATAAAAACTGCTGTATCAGCACTGGTTAGAGAAACGTGCTTCGAATAATCAAACTTCAGCAATTTCACTTTTGTTGGTAGAGTTCATTGTTCTTTCAACTGAAATACATGTAAAGACTGATGGCTGGCCTACATTTCATGAAAAAATCCATAATTGCAGATGTGCATCACACTGCAAATAGCAATCTGATTACGAAAACAGTCTTTTATATGCAGTGAATTTGAAGATATCGCCTTTGGCAGATAAACATGTGTGTTCGACCTTTGGAAAATCAACCTATACATTTTAATATAATTTATTACAAACATTAATACTTTTATCTTTTTCCTATTCCAGTTCTTAAGATTGTCTCATTCATCGCCCATATGTACATTGGATAGTATCCTTTATTAGGTACACACTTCATAAATGTTTAAGAGGTCATTCAAAAAGGACGTCCTCAAGAGAGGGGTACGGGGGTCTGTTGGCATGTGGACGCCATATGGATTAGGAGGGGAAGGGGGGGGGGACCATTATGTACGTTCACTAATGATGGTATTTTTCAGTTTTTTGGATTTCCTGTTGAACTGAGTCTTAAAGGTCAGTGAAAGGGGAAATAAACATCATGAGGAAATGTGTCCCCACTCCCAGGTGTACTTGAATATTTAAAACCCAGGAAAATCGGGAATTATGCCTAATTTTGCACCAATTTTATATTGGAATTTCCCTTCGAGGTACGTAAGGACATTTTCTTGGAAATTTATAGGATGGGCCTTTGTATGTTCCATCAAATTTTCTGGATAGCCTACTTATCAAAATATTAAGGGCGTCCATGAGGGGAAGAGGGTCTGGGATAAAATGGACACCATGTGGACAGGGGGTAAGGAGTGACGGGGGTCATTTTGTGAAGGAATTTCGGGGACTTACTTTTTGAATGTCCCCTAAATGCAATAATATTCTGGTACGCTGCATGTCCTCCAAATAGGGACACTCATATTCTAACAACACAAGCAACTTTAAAATCGTAACTTTTCAATGGTACCAAGACCTTGATATGAACCGGAAAATGACTAAGCCTCAATAGAGGATTCATAAAACGTGGCTAGTTTGTAACTTCACAAATTTTTCATATCAAGCATTGTTTACTTTTTCACAGCATGTGTTGTTTTCTATATTTAATGCGATCCTTTAATACTTGTACATATTGCAAAATGTTTTAGCATACATAATTGCATATAATATATGTCCCCGTGTTGATTGTTGCACGTTAAAGACCCCTCGAGCGGGGGTGGAAGTCCCCCCTCGTAGGCTAAATTTTCAGGTAGGTGTTGAAGGCTTATCCCCTGGCGTTGGTGTTTATAGCCCTCGTGTTGCAGAAATAGGCCAACGTTAAAAATCAACAAACAAACAAACAAACATAATATATGTCAATGCCATGCTTATTCTACAGACAAATTTACCATTTTTTTAGTTTTAGCTAATCACACAGAGCTTATTGTGATGTTGGCCCTGATTTATCAGACGCCAGAACTATCAGTTCTCAGTCCAAATTTAAAACAAGAAAGAAGACAAAACTTTGCATATGAAAAACATAAAAAGCAAGGCCAACAATTACACATAAATAAATAAACAATATGAAAATTTGATTTACCAAACACATGTAGTTAACTTTTGATATTTGCAAGTAATAAATACGACAAACCTGTCTGATCAATCTTCCTGCAGAGATGTGCTGTTGTATTACCGGGAGTCTGTCTCTGTTCATCTGTTTCCGTACAATTAACGAGAAATTCGTCGCTGTTTTTGTCGAAAGGATCCATGCATCTTTCATTTGTTGTAGATGAACAATTGAAACACATAATGCTCATCCCTATAAAGATACAAGATTTGTTGGAATTTAAACGAATTATTTGGTTTTATTGCACAACAAATTCCCTAAAATAAAATTTGTGTCATGCAAGTCTGCAAGATGTATATGGTGCACTGCATACATGTATGCATGATCACGTTTTGGATTAAGATGTCTTGATAAGCACCTTTCTTAACTTTGCAGAAGCGTTAATTTCGTACTTGTTTATTCGAATTATTATTATTATCCACGTGCACAAGTTCTGAAGCATTTCAAATCGCACATTAATATTTGCAACTATTCGCTATAGCATCTGTTTAAAAAGGTCAGATGTCTGAATAATTAAAATAAGACTGGCACATGTGCAGCTATAAGGCCAATTGAACTTTTCTTAGAATAATTTATAACGAAAAGTGATGAGCTTTCAAATATCTAGCAGGGGTGGATCAAGGAAGTTTTACGATCCAGGGGGTGGGGAGGGGGCATATACTTCTTTAAAAAACAAAACTGTAAATGTAATACATCTATACACTGTAGAAGTACAGTAGATTCCGCTTAATTGGGCCACCGGTTAATCGGGGCAGCCGCCTATTTGGGCCAAATCTTAAAGAACAGAA
>JAQGBW010004111.1:0-14503 GCA_034698625.1 Julus scanicus | reverse complement strand
TGCAGAAATTTGATGCAATTCTGGCAATTTATATTCCCAGAAAATAGTCTGCACTGCTTTCAACCAAATTTCTGCAGCATTTTAAAGATGCTTTAAACTTGCAGAAATAATCTATAGGTGCTAATAAATCCCTCCAAACTTATAACCCCTCCAAAATTATAACCCCTCCAAACTTATAACACCTCCAAACTAATAACCCCTCCAAACTAAAAACCCCTCCAAACTAAAAACCCCTCCAAACTTATAACCCCTCCAAACTAAGTACCCCTTCAAACAAATAACTCCTCCAAACTAATAACCCCTCCAAACTAATAACCCCTCCAAACTAATAACCCCTCTAATCTAATAAACCCCTTTAAACTAATAATGTCCCAGTATTAGCTAACCATAACTACCTTTTCTAATGCTTCACTTTTAAAGTAGTACAGGTGGCCGAGTGGGTAAAAGAGTTAAGTTGGTACTGGAAAGTTTCCGGGTTCGCTTCCCTCTGTTAACTATTTAAAAAAAAAAAAAGATTCTGCATAAATTTGTATGAATGACTCTTGCAGAATTCGCCACCATAATTCCGAAACATACTTTTCTGCAGAGATTTAGATCGCTGAATTATGCAGAATTCTGATAGTCATTTTTGTATGGGTTATATATCTAATGAGTCAAAAGCACAATTTTTGTTGCTATCTTACAAACTGATGCTTAAGCATCAGATTCCACATCATATGACATCGTTCATGTATCCTGTAATTTGAACGTTTCAAATGTTAAATATACATATACAATTATACGTTTGAATTATACAATGCAATTTTACTTCGTATAAGATTTTGCTTTTTGCTTCATGCGTCGCTAAATAAGGTATAACATGTTTTCGACGCACTCAGGGCAATTACCCTTGACAATTTCGCAGCATGTATTCGGTTGATTAGTTTCTAACCTATCACGATACTTGCTGTTATACGTTCTAAAAACTAAGACCTATCGTGTGAAAAAAAAAAAAAAAAAACGCATTCGGGTTTATGTATAGTTTTGCTAAATTTGAAAGTATTTGATATTCTCCGCTCGCGTTAAACATAAGCCTAGAGTATAACGTTTTTGGCGCTCATTATAGTTGGCATATAAACTCTAAGTAGCTGTATCTACATTTCGCTGTACAGCATAGGTCGTTAAAAATGTATACTCGTAGGTCTAATAAGTCCTAAAAAGTACTCCGCAAAAGCTTAATATTCTTAATAAAACAGGCTTGAATTAATTTTCAATTTCATTGGCCGCACATCGAAATTAAGACTCGGTGCAGGCACACGCACCAGTATATCCGTAATATGCAAATGCAATTTAATGAGCCATTATGTGCAGTGTGGGGCTATTGCTTTTGCATACCTAATATCCATCGATGCAGCAGCGTTCCTTGTGTAAAGAAGGGTTGTTTAACAGTTTTAGGTCTTCGTGTAAATTAAGTTTTGGGATAAAAAAAAATATATTATATTTATTATATATACGTGTACTTTACCGGAGGGCGGTTTGATGAACTATAGGAATACTAATCAATCTAAAACCTCCTTAATATAGCACCACCGTAGAGTAAGCTTACTATAAATAATGACTAGCTTGTTGCTAACTTGCAACAAAGTTCAAAATTAAATCCTGCGGAGAAGAAAAAAAAGCAGAAACGCTTGCCTTTAATAGGCATATGCAAATTTCTTAATTGTTGGTCTATGGCGATGTACATATGAATAAGGCATTTTTCTGAAATTCTATATATAAGTTGCCAAACTCTGGAAGTTTAGAGATGGCTGGAAATACTTGTTCTGCATTAGTCCAATGCAGTCACACAAATTTAGTACAATTATGCTTCGGGCAACAATTCTTCATTCATATAAATGAAATGCAAATCAATGGCAAATATAGAAAGGGACTGTAAATGGTATAGCATTAGTGTCTTCTGGTTAGATCTACCTGTGCATCAGTATAGTATAATTTACACCGAAAGTGTCATCTGAAGACACCTATATTTTAACCTCCATCCGCATTACTTTGATGTCGTGACAATCGAGTGATTTTCTATAGGGTTGGCATAGTGCAACCACGAGGGTTAGATAATACGAGGAGTAATAATGGATTTTGAAACCACAGTGCTTCCTAATGGAACCAAGAAGTTAATATCCCCAATGAGCAATACCCTGAATATTACAGCTATGCTATGCTATGCCATCAGGAAGTAACCCCTCCTTATGTAACGAGACACATGTATACTTATTCACAACCCACTTCTACAAGTTGGGGAAAAAGTGGTTTGAGAAATGTTGTTTTTCTGGACATGTTGGACAGGTCACTCAATGGTCGCGGCTAAGGTTCTAATTAATTGGTTTAATATACTGGTTCACAGGGCAGCGATTATAGATTAGCCCACTACTAACCTAGATATTTTTTGCCGGTAATTAAATGAATGAATTAAGCCGTAAAGAATTCTTTGATAAAATCAGCCGGCCATTTTGGAAAGTATATACGCATAAAGCTCACCGTTCTGTATAACGCACTAACAACCCTGGTATGTAATTAATCATATTTCACACTTAAACAACAACAACAACAAGCGCGAGAAAGTGGATTTATGGCTTAATTTGTATTGGGTGGAATTTATGCCGAATTGTTTTAACTAGCATTAGATACTTTCATGAAATCAAGATTTTTAAAACAATACAGTATTTTCGAGTTACTAAGAGATACCGTCATTGATAACGAGGGATAAATGTGGTGAGGATGGAAACTGATATGCATTCGAAAACGGCACAAAATAATTATTACACCTTTCGTGCCCGGTGATAAAAACGGGATTTATGGTATAAAATAGATCCATTCGAACGATCCATTACTGAGCATTATAAGGTAAATTCTGTACGTTATTCGATACTGAAAACTTGGTGGCGCTAGTATCTCTGTAGAAAATCTATTTGGCAATCTGTACATTTGGTGAACATTGGTTGAAGAATTGTATACGGGAAATTATATATACGTATATATGTATATATTAACATACAAGAAATTGTTCATATAGTATGCCAATGTTTGAGCATATACAGTGGCGCCGGAACTTACATTTAGGAGGTATGGCAAAAATCGGTTGACAAAAAAACCAAAAAAAAAAACTAATACTTTGCTGTTTACCATCCATCTTGTTATAAACTGAGGGTTTATCAATTTACATACAAATATGACATCTTGTTTAAATTATATTTGAAACATTCAAATATACAATTCAATTACAGTCTGATTACAGTTGACCAAAAGTCGACTTCCTATCTGCAGTTTTCGATATGAATTCTTTTAAGACAACATCTAAGTCAAGCGTAGAGGTTTGTTCGGAGTGTACATGTAGAATCGCGGTATGAGTTAATCTCTTTTGTGTCATCGTACTTCTCAGGTACGTTTTCAGTCTCCTCCACACTGATGATAAAAAAAACTAAACTTATTTCGTTTTGAAGTTTTTGCTTTACATTACAGATTTCAATCAGTTAAAAAAAATTGCTTAAGAACATAAAAACAAACAAAAAATATTTTGGACTAATAATTTGTAAAAAAGTTGGTATGAAAGCTGCCCATATCTGCCATACCGGTAAAAAAGTTGGTATGGCAGCTGCCATACCGGTTCCGGCGCCGCTGAGCATATATGACCACACATCCACAATTCCACGGATATGTCTATATATTGCCATACATCCACGTATACTACAATGTCTATATACGGATATACAATATACAAGCCTCCTTTTGTATGTTTAATTTACCGGATATCTACTTTAGTATTTTAAAAAGGAACCAATTAATATCCAGTTGATTCAAATCGTGCTATAGATAGTGTATATATATTGAATTTATTGTATTAATGAATAGTTATTTATGTGATGTTTTTGTGAAGACTGTATTCTCTTTGAAATGAACAAAGAATATTCTAACTTCTATTTTACGAATTTTTTGAAAGCTTACGACAAATTTGCTACGGAGTTGAGTTATTAATCGATACACTTTACGTATGTCATCTACTTTGTAACCTGAACAAGTAATATGCTCTTGTTGCAACGTTTACGAAGATCATACTATCATTTCAAAAATTTAAAAACTGGGAAATTTTCATTATTGAATTTAATGAAACTTATACTTGATTTTTAACAATGCTTTTCCTATTGAGGTTTCCAGCAGTGCTTCGTAAATGTTAAAAAATCGAAATCCTATAATCGTAATCACGTGTTTTGGTGTCCTAACTGCTCGCTATCAGATGTCTTTCTAGGTGAAGTGAGTATTTTACAAAAAAAAGTCATAAAATATATACCTCGGACACAAAATGTGAGTCTTTATTTAGATAAGTGGTTCAATTTTGTCGTTTTAAAGCACAACCATTATTTATTATTTCTTTCTCTCTATGGTTTCACGTGTTTGCCTTTTTCTGCTTGATATTTTGCGAATAAAGCACGAATGTCTCTTGTAAGTCCACCCCCATTTAATAAATTTGTCAATATTCATGCATTTAATAGTCAGTCTCCTTTATGGCATATATTAGAAATGCCGCTATTATGTGGGGAGAAATAACATTCTTTCATTATATATTGAACATTTTTTTCCATGTTTTTGTAGTCATAGAAACGAGTGAAAAATAACAAAATGGGGTACATGGAAATTGAAAATATTCCTTTATTGGAGATTAAAAAGTTAAGGATTATTTGAACTCGAATTTATATAAAAATGCAAAGTAATCTGATCTATTTAGAAGGGATTATATATAGTAAGCAAATAGTCATTGATGATTATTTAAAAAAAAGAAGATTATATTAAGCGCTTTTTATCAATTCCTACAGTTTAATATGCGAACAATAATAATAATAATAAAAAAAAAAATGCTAAAATAGGCTACCATAATCTGAAAAAAAAAAGATGACTTTTGACAAACTTTTGAAGAGCTTTATAAAATCAGTGTATTTAATTTAAAATTCTGTTACCTAACCATTCTTCAAAAATAATATCGGTGATATTTTTTTAACACCAATTTATTCAAGCATTGCAGTTGAGAAAATGTAGAAATGAATTTTAGAAATGCAAAAATACTGAAATTATCCAAACTGTTAGTGTGCCTGAAAGTGAAATTTACAAATTACCAAAACAATATGTCAAGATTGATAATTGTGTAAAAACGATTTGTTAATCTAAAAAACAAAAAATCGAAAGTGGATTGCTATACTATTTGTAGTTTTGAATCTGTTCACACTCTCTGCGAAATTTTTACATTGAATTATATTTTTTATAACACGTCTGAAATTACAATAATTATTTCCATTTAACTTGGAAGTAATCATTGGGTGTTTCAGTATTTCTGGAATCGATTTCATAAGTTATAGAGTGCATTTGCTGCACATATGTTTTGTATATGCAGGCAAAGAAATCAATGGTGCAAGTGTAATGCTATAATTAAAATCATGAAAAATCCTTTTTTTTATGTATTTTAAAATGTTATATATAGAAACCTCGCCTTTCGTAAGTGCATTGTTATTTTAGTTACTGTTGCTAACTACTCAGACATTTCGAAGTAAATCAACAATAAATTGAGTGATATTTAACCTTTTTAGCTGGATCGATTGCTTTACCGCCATCGACGTGCATTATATGCATAGCACATTATATACCAGTTTAATACGGTTTTTAAGTCCTAGCTTCTATAAAAAATTCTTAAAAGTTGGTTTCTTAGTTACGGGACAATGTTATTCGAAAGTGGCGTTTAGGTTGATATTGTGTTATAGTCGATATATTTATTAATTCCTCGTCCAATTAGAGATAGAAACATGTACACTAATTACGTTGGTATGGTGTGATACTGCAAATTTCAAATATGAATTGTAGAGGGTAACGAAAAACAAACCCGAAAATGTGTATAAACGTTCTTTTGGATGCGGTACTAATTTGCATAGCATGTCGAGACACCCTTATTGACTTCCCTTACTACTAAATTTTCATAAATTTTCACTGCATATGAGTGCATATTTATCATTTTTTTTGCATGCTGTTCAAGTTTGACAAAGTGGGAACCAAGCACGTCCCGAATGCGCTTCTACTTTTTAATTATATTTGCAAATGTGTATACAAGGGAGGATTTTTGACAGTATAACGTTAAAAAATCATTATTTGTTATATGACGGGTCACGCCTGGTAAGCTCCCGTATGACGCCATTGTAATAATTTTCGACTAATTGGCGCCAACGTGCGACCTTTCAGTTTTTTCTGACCCCCTGATTTTCATTTTTTTTTAACTAAAAAAAAAGGAAAAACTATTATTTTGAAACCTGTATCGTTAGTATTTTGACCTATGCATGTAAAACTGTCTGCCTTTAATGCAAAGAACTACAGTATGTCTGTTCTATTATTTTTGGACAATCTGTTTATAAACATTTACGTAAACACATTTGCATAATTATGAAAATAAACTTTTCTAATCATAACTGTTCAAAAACATCAAATTTTCTTTCTTCTAAAATTACACGTGACTACATAATAATCACGTTTTTCAGTTCTAAAAAAATAGAATGGCGACCAAAAGCAAGGAGGAAGTCGAGTATCGCATGAAAATACTTTCCGAAGAAGGAAGGTCGTGCAGAATAATTGAAAAACAACTAAAAAAGGTCGGAATTGTGATTTCCTATGGAACAATCTTAAATATCATTAAATCCAAAACAAAAAAACGACAGGCCAAGGAATTGGGTGAGCCAGTGCCGATTTTCTAAAAGTCCCATAAAGTATACGTACTACCACTACCATCAAAAAAGTGAAAAAATTATAGAAAAACCTAATCCACCAAGTCAGAAAGACATGGCAAAACTGTTGGGAACATCCCAAAAGACAATCCAAAATGTTATCCATGCTGATCTGTGCGCCAAAATAAGGAAAAAGATAAAGGTTCACAAATTGCTCACTTGTCATAAGATAAACAGAAAGACCAACTCAAGAAAATTGTATGAGCGCCACCTAGCGGGTGGCAACAGTGCTTTTATGGTGACATTGGATGAGGCTTACTTCTATCTGAGCAACTGTAATGGTGAAAGAAAAATTCTGCACCAGCAACCTCATTTAAAAAATCAACAACAATTGGCTTGTGAACTGCCACAAAAGCTGGCCCATTGGCTTCATGGTGGTTGGTGATATGAGCGGCCGAGGACCTCGTCCGCTGATCAGAGTGCCCAGAACGACCAAGGTCAATGCCCAGTGCTACATTGACAACGTTCTGAAACTGTATTTCGAAAAAGAAATTCCTCGATTGTATCCTGGAGAGACATCAAGTGACATTTCAGCACGACAAGGCCCCATCACATACAGCAAAATTGACGACTTCATACCTCGAAGAACAACGAAATCCGGGAAAACCAAACTTCATTGTGAAAGAGGACATTCCAACCAAACCACCCGACATCAGCCCTATGGATTCTTATGGGTTCGGATAATTAAAACAGCACCTTTTTCATCGCAAGGCAAAAACTGTGAATGGTCTTTGGAAAGTTCTTAGGCAGGAGTGGTCCACAATTGACACGACATGCCAGAAGGTGTTTAATTCGTGGCAACAAAGCTGCAGGAAAGTTTCTCGGGTGAATGGAGAACACATCGAGCAAACTAAAAACATTCATAACCGTGATCTTTTTCCGAAAACATAATGCAAAAGTTGTGAAATAATTAAATATTCACCCTCTGTAATGAAAACATATTCTGGTGATGATATATGTATGTATAATCCTTTAAATTCACCCATTTTTTGCAGGAATTTTTCATGTAGACATTGAAGAGAAACCAGATTCGTTTTTTATTCCCAGGAGATGGGCATAGGGGGGACGAAAACGTGCACGTATGGCACTGGTTTGTTTTATGATATACATGTAGATGCTAACAAACAGACAAGTGGAGTTCAAAGGTTCATGTTTGAACATGACGATTTCATCGTAAACATTCTTTTTATGCAATTTTGAGTGAAAACACATCCGTGAAATGTGGTACAGCATGAACTTTTTGTCATTAAAAAGGAAGGAAAGCGAAAAATGCCTGGACGAATCTTGACTGCAGGAATTATGGTTTTTATCTATATCTGGCTCCGGAATGAAGACGAAACTGCAATATCTTTCACCCTAAGTTTAAGGTTTTGTTAGGAATTTTGTTTCCTCCCTAGTTTTCTACCAATTTTATTACAACTATGTCGACACCAGGAAGTTTCAACAATATGTGTGATGAAGATTTTTTGGTAACGGAAAGAGCAGTATCCAATACCTTAGATTCTTGTGGTTTAATGAATGCTCTATGGCCAGATGTAGGATAACCTCGAACCTAAGTTTCTTATTACCAGAACTGCTTAATTGATGGTGAAATGTATTAATGAAATGACAATCTCTTAAACGAAAAGAATTTGTCACATCATTTGGATTGGCCTACTGCTTGGTTCATAGTTTGTGAAATGTCAAGAAAACAGCATCTTGAATGATGCCAAAATATAACTTTAATATGCAAAAGTATGAAATCATGGAAACTGCATTTAGTGTGCATAATGTACATAACATTGTTGTAATATGTGCATTCATTGAACATTTAGTTGTTTCCGGCATCGTATGGAGACCAATGCAGACACTTCTTCGATTTCAAATCTTGCAGGTTATTTAAAATGGTAAAGTACTATTTTTTAAATTTAATTGATGGTTCTGAAATTTCTTATCTTCTTTAGTTTTATTGGCATGCGTTAAGGGGGGAAACCGGGTGGACAAATTGACCTTGGTTACATAATCGTTTAATTGCTGATGGATATGCACTTAATAAACCTTTGAAATGTTAAAATCTAGGAATTAAGATATCTTAAAATAATTATTAATTGCTCGCTTCTTTCTAATCGTTGATTTATACGTTGTTCATCAGCTCAAGGATAAAGCAAATTTAATGCAATTTGAAATCCGTGGCTATGTAAGATGGCACATTACATCTGACCTTTAATGTATTGTATTAGCAAAGTTAAAATTTGTTCAAGGTTGCCTGATAATTTAATAAAACGTACTATATGAATTAGTTGATAGATGTTCCTGGATTCGCTAACTGGACCAATTCGGAGGATTAGGGAGAGGAACAAATTGGATGTATGTTTTAAGATAGTCGCTGCACGACATATCCAACATGGCCGCTTTAGGAGTAAAAGGACACACCCATATTGAAACTGTATGCTGAAAGCTCATATACCACTAGGGGGAGTAGTATCAGCATAATGACTACCAATCCACCTTTTTAGCTCGAAATACTCAATAATACAAGTATCTGAACTGAAATATTGCACATTTAGAAAGTCTGATAAACTAAGTTAACATTATCTAATGATATATACCTTTTAAAGGGTAATTTACTTATAGGCAAGAGGTTACCATTCGTGTCTATTTTAGTTAGTGTTTTGGATGCCTAATTTTCTCCACTACATAAAAGCGTTTAGTCGACGCGACTAATTTATAGCCTGCAATTGTTTTCTAAACGCATGGGAATTTTGGGTTTCACACGTTCGTGGAATACGATTCCTAAAATGTATTGAATTACAGTTCTTAAAATTCATTATTCAAAGAATGCTGTCGTTGCTTTCTTATTTTCATTTTTTTTAACCATTTAAACGAAATCTATGCAATTTTTCGCACTTCCATTTGTCACACGTTCGTGAAAAATCTCAGTTAGTAATTTTTATCCTCCCTCTCTTTTACAGCTTGAGTAAAATTATCTGATGTTTATAATACGAATTTTTGGCAAACACTTCTCGGTATTAACGTTTCGACGTAACTCATTATAACCCTTGACCACTAGCCCATAAATTTGACCATTGTTTTCACTTTACTCCAAGCAGGATGACATCTTAGTGCACTTTGCTGAAATTCCTTTGGCAGTAAAACAACAATCTTGCACGTGTCGTTAATTCAGTATCAAATTAATTTGACCCCAGAGTTAAGAAAATACATATTTTATAAAAAATAAAGCCCTCACTAGATCAATTATCAACTTGTGGTTTTTTTTGTTTACAGTTTCGTGCACTCTAACCAAAGCTTTTCTGTAATAGAACAATGTATTTAGGTCAGTTTTGTTCTATAACAAGTTACTAGAAGACAGGCTTGGGGTAAACTTAGATGAAGTTTAAAATCTGGCGCCATTTTTGAAAAAAAATTGTTTTTACCATAAAAATAATAACTTAGAGCATGACGTTATAAATTAATAACACTTTTTCAATAACGAAACAATTAACCGGTTAAATCCGGAAGAAAACTCTCCAGGTGATCAAAGCAGTCAGGTTATAAACGCTGAATATGAGCTTATTAGAATTATCATTTATAAAATATGGATTGGGATGAGTTTTTCTATCTTGCTTTATTAAACGCCAATATTCCTAATAAATATTTCAAAAATGAGTTTTGAACCGGATCAAATTGAGGTTTAGAATGCGAAGGCATGTTTGTGTTAAAACCATTCACTGAAGCAAGGAGAAAAAATTAGTGATGAGCACACACACTATCCATGAATAAATCATTTTGTTTAATAACAGCGTTTTGAGCATTTTTGATTGGCCCACGAAGCATTTTACTATTATCTCATTCTCGAGATTCACCTCATCCATTAAACATAAAATCCAAATGGCGCTAGGAATCATTTTTCACCACTTTTCTTTTTAATATCTGATCGATTTAAGATTGGGGTCTGGTATATAATTAAATGAAGAGGAAACAATAGGGTGTGAAATGAGACCAGAACATAAATTACACTACCGTTGCATCATTGTGCTGTTAGCGCATAATTGACCACGTCAAATCTAAACTGACCACAACGGATGTGTGTTTTTGTACTATAGAGCATTGTGAGATATACAGAATTTACATGTACATGTATATTACACGTAATGCGTGGCGTGGATCGTCTGTATCACGAATTTCAATGGATGGAATCATCCTGAAAACGATTAATTACCGAATGACACTGTATTAAATGTGAAACAAATATTTTTTTGTCAACTGATGTAAACACAGGATATTATTAATGCAATTCCAAGCAATATCATCATTCAAATGTTAATAATGTTATGATTTAATTATGTTGTCATTTTACTAGTGTTTTTAAGTTACTGTGTTTTGGGTCGTTTACCTTTTGCCTTTGACCTCATCAATATTTGTATAAACTTGCTAGTAACACGCTCAGTCCCACTTATAAACTTTGTTAAGGAAAAAAATAGAATTTTATGCGTTCGTTGATTCTATTTTCTTTCTCAAAGGTTTTATCTATTTGCTATAAAAATGCAGTTTTATTTTTGAGAACTTTTCGTAATGAAATCTGAAGTGAAAAAGCAGAAATTCTTGGACACCCACGCACATCACGGTATGATGTTAGTACCCTCTCATATCCATTACAAAGTAACCATTTTCAAGAGAAATGCCCGAATTCGCTTATGGCAATGCAGTACTGCTGACTGAATGACTGATTTTGGTGAGATTGCTTTTTCTCGCTAAAATCTACGAGAAGCATCTGTTGTCACTGTGCCATGAATTTAAGCTAAAAAAAAAAAAATAAGAAATAGTCTGGAAAAATAATACAATAATTGTTTGGAAGGGGAGGTCGTGTGCTGTGATAATTAATCAGTACCGTGAGTAATGACCTCAAAGAAAAAAACACGAAAATATTACTAGCGCATTATCAGTGACTTTGGCAAAGCTGAACGTCGGCACAAGACATGTACAAGAAGGTTTGTTTAAAATTTCAGTTTTTTAGAACCTGAATAGATAAGAAGTTTTACAGTAATCCTATTTTTTATCATTTAGCCAGTTTGATGAATAGTGTTTCCTAAGTTTCTTTCTTGCCAAACCATCTTCACAGAAAACGTGAACTTGTATACTATACTGTTAGTACTGTTTGTGAGTGAGGTCGCTCTCAAGTTCTGATTCGAAATATGGAGTTTAGAAAGTTCAAGATGAAATCACAAATGGGACCGATGGGCTGTAAGATATTTTTGTGTTTGTCCTGAAAAGCATATGCAATACGAGAAATGTGATAGTTGAGTTCTTTATGTATATTAACATAAAATACATTGTTTGAAAATACATGGCTGTCAAATGTTTCATATTCGGTGACAATTGATTGACATCTTGCAACAGCGCGTATTCAATGAGATGAGTTACATCTACCACATTTGGTTAACTAATGACTACTATTAATTGATTTTGTGTTGAAATCAATTTACGCAGGTCATAGAACATATAATCTAAGGCTGACATGGTTGAACATGAGAAAATTGATAGTTTGTAGCTAGTTTGAAATTTGTTCAGAACGTGACCAGACTCTTATTTAGCTTGATTTTTTTTGTCCATGGTATACTTGTGATTATCTTACTAGATATAATGTATTAGAATACATACATATTAATTGATGATTGCACCAAGCACTTGTTTAAATTAAATCAAAGACCATACTGCATTATTTGCAGTATGGTATGGAAACAAATATAGGTTTTACAGTTGGAAACTATGTACGCTAATTAAATTTGTAGGCTTATAATTTCTTGTGAAGCATTACTTTTATGTAGAACAGGTTCTTTAATTAAAATTAGATTGATATCCATAATATTCATCTATGTGTATGTGATTATTCCATTATGTCTATATCCCTCTGTTGGTGATAATACTAGCCGTTAGAATTTGAAAGTCGTCTACAAGTATAGGGAGGATTTGATGTTATTAATGTCTCTTTTTACTACATGCATGTAGGTGGTGTTGCTTGTAACGCTGGCACCATGACGGAATTTGCCAAGAATATTAAATTAATGTTGTTTGGTTGGCCTATATTTAATATTTATAAACGAATTTTTAAATGAGTTCATAATGTGTTTTAAGTGGTGGTGACCGAGATAGGCCGATTCTGTGTGAACATCCTGCTTTTCTGTGCGTATAATCTTGAATTGTCGAGAATCTTTTACTACAAGTGTGCATGTCTGGCTGTTCCTAAACGCGTTTACTGTCGACATTTTTCCATTATCATCTAATTTCCTGTCTCATAAATTTCGACTGAAATCATTTAATGATTGTTGGCAGCGAACTTAAAAACGACAGATCCTCGCATATATTTGAGGTTTTATATATTATACGGCCAATGATGATATGCTTAAAATATCCGAAATTACACGTTTCCTGATTAAAATCCCTAGTACGACTAAACAGTATCGCACAAGAGGCTAATTATAGTCAAACCCACAAGGTTCAGTTTATTCCAAATGGAACTGTATTATAGCCAAGTTTTTTGTTGGAATCGTGTGCAGCGCCATTATGGAAAACCATGACAAGTGTGTGTAAACTTTTTCTTTTTCATACACGTGTTAAGCATGATGTCATGATTTTGGTAGGAAATTGCATTAAGTAATGTCTACAAGAAAATGTTACTTGTATAGTTGTAGTTATCACAGCTTCTACTATTACAGAAGTCACTATTTCATATTGCGCATGCGTGCAAGCAGTATTGGGCAATTTTACAAGATGTATGATTTAGTACCTTTCGGCAGGTGGCTGAACAGCCGTATTAGGATGGATAGTCATAGGACTCCTATGACAGTCCACTGTAGCTTATTTCAAAGATCCTAGCTATTTTCAGGTCCTTGAGGATATTTTAAGGGGCATGCCTAATAAATTGACAATTACAAAACCAACGTATTGCTTAACTGCGCATGAGCTAAATTGTAGTTTGTTTTTATAACTAGCGCTAAATGATTGCTTATTGTACAATTATATGGTGGCTATTAAGAGTGTGATGGCCCGATTAATGATGGATCATCTTTAACGGTATAAAGTTGTGCAATACAGGGTGGAAAATTGCCTATGGTTGGACATAAAAATTGAACACTTGTACATACTTGAGATTATACAACTTCTAGTGTAAATATCATTGGGGATAAAAGTTTCACGTATTTGAGATGTTTGCAGCCCAACAGTAAAGTTATTTAGATTTAGCAGTAAATTGATGATAGTCAAACTAAATGGATTAATTTTTTTTAAAGGAAGATCTTATTTGGAATTTATGATTCGCGAAAATCGACAGCATTTGCTAGGTGATCTTGGAATTTAAAACTACTCGACAGCTTTTTATTATTGTTGGGATGTAATTATAGAATGAGCTTTGATCGAGTGATATTAAGTTTTCGTCGTATTGGATTTTTTAAGTTAACTAGAACTCGAATAATCCTCAAATTTTGACTCAACATACTTAATGCCCGACAGGATCATCTTTTCTTACATTTTTTATTATTTTATTATGCATCCACATGCAATGTATATGACACAAATACGCTTTGATACCAAGCTATCTGCATCGTTATTAAGAAGAGGAGTTTATATTATTATTAAATTTACTGTGGGATTCATTGAAAATTTCACTCTCGCTTCGACGTCCGTAGGTGCAGGTTGTCCTTTCACTCCTCTCCACGGCCAATATTTCTGCGAGTCTACAA
>JAQGBW010004110.1:0-14503 GCA_034698625.1 Julus scanicus | reverse complement strand
ACTTTTAGACTTGGTTTAAGGTACGTTTATTTATCTCAAATTGAAGTACTTTCAGTGCTCATGTAACCGCAGTATTTTTGTTTCTTTGTTAACAAATGTCTATCATGTACTTGTTTAAAGCACTATTACAATTTCAAAAACGAATGAATTCAAAGATTAATTAATCAGTCAATAAAATATTGAGCTATCATCGAAGAACAATTTTTGAAATCAAATATGATAAGGTATATATAAATATACATTTTATTACATATTGTTGCTAACTGAAGAATAAACAGGTCACTATCAATCAAGTAAAGATCATTTGGTTAAATATTAGATAATTATTGTTTTTTAATATTCTATTAATAAACCTCATTTAATTAAAAATCTAACAACAGATAATTTACTGAAACAATCGCAAATAAAAATTTATCAGAATTAATCCAGAAATTTATAACCTTATTTATAAACAGAAATTCAACAAAATATAGATCTACAAGCATTTAATATCAACAAAATGCATGTGCAGGGTTTAACGACAAAGTTTTAATAGAAAGAAATTAAAACATAATTCTCAACTTAACTAAACAGTTGTTAAACAAAATTCAACTTTCGAAAAATGATAAATAACAATGCAATTCTTAAACTAACTATAAAACATCTTAAACATACGTGTGTATGTTTGCAACACATAAATAAAAGTTACAGCTTAACTGTAATATCCAAATTATTGGACTGCAGAGCAATTACAAGTACATATAATTACACTTGAAAATATAATTACATATGACTCGTTCATAATTATATTTTCTAAATACTATATATGGACACATCAGAAATTAAGCATGGTATTACACACTTGTATTTCCACAATTCTGCTATGATAATAAATGACCATACATATTTTGAGGCTATATTAACATCCTTTTGACGAAGGAAACTACCATTAATTTATGTAGTTCATCACTAAATTGAATGATTTTTTACTTATTCCCAATTTCTTTTTGTTGCTCATCAGTTGCCATTTCAAACCATAACTGATTTTCATCGACATCATCGACCTCATCGTTTGCAATTTTCATTTCATCTAAATAATTCACTGGGTTTTCGTCCTTTGTTTGCATAAAATAAATGCTAATACATTTTGGTAATGGTTTCGCTACATCAAAGCACATTGCTGCACAACTTGCAAAATGAAAGATGGACCAAGGATATCCTCTGGCCACAGCCGATGGATATTTCTCCAACAATTCAATTAAAACATTTTCTCCATTTTTACTAATCTTTAATGTGTCTTGTTGTGACTCTAAATCTTTTTCAGGCGGTCGATTGAATCCCACACAGCTATGGGGTAAACTATCCGACTTTGTTCTTGAAATCTGCAATATATTGCTCAAACAATGTGTGCAATATATCCTTAATAATGCTCTGAATCGAGCCTTTTCTTTAAAACTCATGCACTTTACAATAAATCGAATCCTTTTATTTAAAATGCAATGTTTCAAAAAGTTAAACAAATTCTCGAATTGAACACTCTGTTTGACATTGTCCAAAATGTCATCATTTTTTTTGTAAATTTTGCACAGTTGCACCAGTCTATTAGCATCGCATTTTATAATAGCATTATGAAAGCTCCCGAAGCAGTCAAGTTTAAGTAAAACATTTGTCCTGATTAACGGTTCTATATTTTCGAATGTTTCCTTAAAAATGCTTAAATTGTCAAGAAACACTTCGTTGAGATAAAGCACGAATTCTTCAATTTGTGTTATTTGCTCTTGATGTTGTTTTAGTAATAAAAGTAAATGTTTCACCCATTCGTGTTCCTTGTTAATTAGAGCATTTTTGAACGCTTTTTTGTAATCTACCTTTTCCAACACTTCCAACTTCCGTTGATTATTTGCGAAAAAACAAGTGAGGCGTTTTAATCCGCTTAATTGATTCTGCTCAATTACACGAGAGACAAATTGAATGTACTCGTCAAACATTAAAATCTCTCTAGTATGTGCTACTTGGAATAACTGACGACGTAATTCATCATCTGATGGTAAGAGCTCTTCGTAGTAATCCTTTTTAAAGGCATCTTTTAAAATTTCGTAATTGTTAGCTTGCAAAATCTGTTCTCTCTGTTTCAAAGATACCTTCAAATACAAAGCACAAAGTTCTTTATAATCACACTTTTCCTTTAATTTCAAAATTTCGCCCAAATAGCTAACAGGTTGCTCTTTCGTTTTTGAATTAAGATACGAAGATATGAAAGTTTGCATATCCACCCCTTGTGTTATGCATATCATACAATAACACAGATATTGATAAATGGAGCATGAAAGTCCACTCTCAAATGCTGATGTGTATTCATCAACATATTGTTGAAGTTGGTGCCATTGATGATCACGAAGATCTAACTTGAAAAGTTCGCGGAAATCGAATTTAATTCCAATGGATTTAATGAAGTGATTTACGTTTAAGGAATCAACATAACTAACGTAATTCATGGAAAAGCGCACCCATTTAATATTCTTCAGTCTACAAATGTGCCTCAAATAATTTACATGATCGTTTATTTCAACATGTGCTGTCATCTTATCTTTGATTAATGGATGTTTAGATATGATTGCATCAAAGCTAAGCACTCCATCCAAATCCATATTAATAACAGCTCTCTTGAAGCCTTCAATGGATTTAAGTTCAGAAAAATAGGTGTTGCTATCATTATGATTTAGTCCACAAATTACTTTATTATAAATGGAAATGCTTTGATCGAATATTCTAGATAAATATTTCAGTTTATCCACATTCAAATCTTTAGTGTTTATTGTTGTAAATTGCAGAGCTTTGTCCAAATACAAAACCAAATCATGGTCCATATCTCGAAGTGCTTTTGCAAAAACGTTTTTGTAATCCACCTTTTCCCAGAAAGACCTTATGGCTTGTGGTGTCAAAAACAAAGTTAGAAATTCGTATAAACCAAGATTTTTGGTTTCTAAACACCTCATCAAACAATCATTAAATTCATCCAGGTCTGCAATCTCACTTTTAAAAGTCTCCGATACAATTGATTCGAGCGTATATCGTAATTTCTTTTTTTCTATTCCCCAGATAATTTCTTTGATCAAATCCGTCTTAAGGCAAATCTTTATAATTTCAAAGTCGTTTCTTCTTAAAAGTGTGTAAATGTCATCTTCGCTCGCAAAGTATATATATTTCCGAACATCGCTCGTATTGCCGCATTTTATTGCTTTTAAGACTTCAGACGCGAAGTCGTGATATTCAAGATCTTTAAAATAAATCGCGATTATTTCTGGCATTGAATCAGAATTAAGCCAAACGATTTGTGAAATAATGTGCTTTGTTAAAGAGTATGGATATCCTCTGGCTACGGCTGATGGATACTCGTCCATGGTCTCGCATAGTTTTCTTCTCGTATCATTCATCAAGGCATTTGCTTTTATAAAATATCCATCGCAACGAAATATTTTATCAACCACTTTTTCCACATCTTCATCAAGATTTCTTGAAAGTAGAAAATGTAAGCCGTATGTTAACAGATAATTAAATCCCATGATATCGTGTCTTGTTAAACAATCTCGGAAGTATTTAATGGAATCGTGATAGTTTGCATCAATGTTTTCAGAGATATTTTCGCATTTTTCCATCAACTCGAAAGCATTGCTTAATTTGGTTGTGTTCAAGTCTTTGACTGCGATTAGTATGTCATCTTCCATATTTTCTTCAACAAGAGAGAATATTTGCATTTTCTCTTCATCGTCTAGAAACCGAAAGAACATTTCAAAAACAATGCTATCATCCATAGCCATTCTTTTAAAATAGTCAATGTACTCGAGTACACTAAGGGATTTATCTCCTTTCTTTCTGAACAACCGCCGTAGAGCAAGGGCTAAAAGAATTTGAAGTTTAGTGGCAGCAAATTGGTCATTTGAATTGGATGACTGTGGCATTATAAATGGCTGGTAATCGACTTGAGTCCATAGATTCCAAGCTGTTTCTGGAAATGATGTGGTTAACCCCATTAGAAATGAGTAATCTTTCTTGTCGATAGCCTCTGAAAACCAATCGCGACAAAGACTCAAACTTTTTACTTCGTTGTCTATACTCAACAGACATTCACGTTCCATTAATCGCAAGCATTCAACATCCCAGAAATTGTTTTGCAATGTTGTTTTTAAAAATTCATAGTCATTCATCCGGCATAGCTCTATTTTTTCTGCAAGACACGCTCCATAAAAATATGCCCTCTTGGATTTTAAAATCAAACTTTCGAAATTCGATTCCATATACGTTAATAAATCCAATATCCAAGAGTGAGGCAATGGTAGTGCACTGTTCAACTGCAAATCCCTTTGAGATCCATAACAACTGGAACTTAGATTTTTAACCACATCATTTGTGAAATCGTAAGTTTCGATTTGCCTCTTGATATGACTTAAATCGAGCTGGTTGGACTGATAGAATTGAAAATAATTCCAAACTAATTTTAAATGGATCCTTGTTGTACATTTGCGTGAATGAGCATAAATGTAAGGAGAGTAATTCGTGATATCCAACATCACAATTTGCGAAGGTGAATTTGCTTCAATGTCCTTACTGATTAGGTAATCGACCACATCAGCTTCTGGAGAGCTTAACAGAAATGCATCCGGGGAATTTGATGTCGAGTACAGACACGCGAGGTGCAGTGGTACTCTTCCCATTGAATCTTTTTTGAAAAGCAGGCTTCTATCATTTTCAACTAGATCTTTCAACCTGTTTGGGTCATTTTTCAGTACTGCCATAAAAACATCTGAATCTTTCGCCAACATAAAGTCGAGGAAATATCGAAAAAAGTTATTTCCTTCCAGTAAATAATTGAATTTCAAAAATTCTATTAAATTTGAGTTTTGGTTGTCCTTTCTTAATTCTTTAGCGATGAATGCAGCGGCGAAATATTCTGCAAATGTGCGGTGAGAGAAAGTTAGTTTTTCACCTCTGTTATGGACAATACCGATATCGATATAGTCAAATGCATTTTCACATTTTTTGTTATTATACATCCAATTTTTATTTGGAAATAGCATTTGGAAAGCTAGTTGCTGAACATTTTCGAGGTAAGCTTTTGACTTGTCATCGCTTTGACTGAGGTTGAAGTGATTTTCAATTTTTTTTCTAATATACTGTTCAAATAAATCGAATGTATTCATTGATTGAAATTTGTTTTGAATTTCATCTTTGGTTTCGCAAAACACTTTACATTTCTCATCGAACAATTCAGCGATCATTCGTAATTGCAAAGGGATTCCGATTAGTTTGCTGAAATCTTGCATGCTGTTGATACGCAAATGTTCCAGCAACTGGTTCGCAAATATGTCAAGGTTTTCACTGCTGTATTTCATGTTTGAAGATCGTTTCCAGAACATGCATAAAAACTCACGTTGAGTTTTTAAGTCAAATTCTGGTAAACAAAACAAAATTGGATTTTCAACTTTTTGTAAATCATATTTTGCATGCCTTCTTGTAGTGATCCAGATATTTTTCACCTTAGTAACATTAATGATAGCAGTCTTGAATGTTTTGATATGCTTTACGTAGTTAGGACTCACTTCGTCAAAACCATCTAGAAATAATTCAACTTGGCCTGATTGTAATAATAGGTGTCGAAGCAAGGTTTTCTCAAATTCTGTTTCTAACATCGCAGCTTTTATGAATATTTCACACGGTTCGTCGAAACCTTGTTTTTCAAACTTTTCAAGTTCCCATATGATGTCCATGAAGTTCAGTATGATAAAAAATACATCTGTCTTCTTCTCTTTTAGATTTAAAGCAGTTTTTGTTAAGGCAGTAGTTTTCCCAATGCCAGGTTCACCTTCTATTACCCTAATCTTAACCTGATTTTCGTCACTGAGGACATTCTCCAAATGTGCTTTGTATTGTTCTTGAATGTAATGGAAATTTATTTCTGGCCTGTGGTCGATATAATAATCGTTTAACTCGCTTAAACTTGGCAACGGTTTTCCTATGCATATGGGGTCCTTTTCGATAATTTTATTTAAAATATGCTCATCGAGTATTTCAGCTCTGTTTTCGTGTACTATATCTCTCAATTTGATTTCGTAACCTTGAAATGTAACATTGTAACTCAACAATCTTTGCAAAGCTTCGATCGTGACATCGTCATGATTGCTTTTATCTGATATTTCGTGAAAGCCCTTATCTTTTCCAACACTCAACATCTGAACATAGTCATCGCATTTTCTCGAAACTAAAATAATGACTTTTGTCAAATCATCATTTTTAACACTTGTAGTTATTAGTTCGTTTAACACATTTCTAGCTTCTGATATTTCATGTTCATTCAGGGCAACACACTCGACCACGATCGTGAATCGGGGTTTTGAAATGAAATTTGACTTCACCTCATTTGCAAAAGCTAACAATGTTTTTAAATTCAGGGCCACAAAATCTTGCTTATCATTTAGAGCTTGAACCAGTTTTATGATGGTTAGGGACGGACTAAAGGATCTGATGTAGATTAATGAGTTTGGGGTTGATGCAAGTGTACTTACTAGCCGTTCAGTGGTTTTAAAGAAATGTCCAAACTCCAATCTTTTCTCTGGATTTTCAAAAATTGGTCCGACTGTTCCTAATGTTGTTTCCTCCATTTCTTTCTTTAAGATTGTTCCTTCAACGTCATTGACTCGTTTCTATCTTTCACAGATCCAGATTCCAGATTCAGATTCTATCCATTTGATATTCATTCCTGGTGATTTTTGATGATCTATTCCCAACCAGAATCTGTTTGGAGATGTTTAATAGAGTCTCGTTGCTGTGTTTCTTTAAATTCCAAAAATGATAAAAAGTTCAAATTGGATTACTTGCTTTCAAGCCGCTTTCGTCTGACTTTAAGTCAAGTTGATGCCCAAGTTAGTGTACAGAATCAGTTGTTTAACAAAATGTTTGCCAAAGGACATTTATCTCGGAACGATTGTTTCTGCAAAATCGTACAAGTCTTTACTTCCAAGTGTTTGGAGATCGTTTTTGGATGGTATGCTTTGAAATAATTGCCTGGTCCTCTTTTTTTCTGTTATTCTGTGTAGCACAATGTCTTTAATGTTACAGAAAATGTTTGGTGAAGTAAGATTACCAGTAGTTATGACTCATTTTTGATCATCCTAATACAGCAGCTATCGTTCAATGAAATGCTGTAATAAATTATATATTTTAACTAGTATTAAATTTCACACTCAAAAATAAATGTGTTTTGCATTATAATAATAATTAACAACCATCTTACCCAGTTGATTGATTGATTCCCCTATCTGAGAATCTCATTGCTTTTGATATGATGCGCTTCACATTTTTCACACCGAGCTAATAATCCAATAAATCAATCGCTGCTTTGGTCGTCATATTTTGTTTTGTGATAACAATGTTTTAATCTATGCTTTTTTGAGAATTAATATCTTATCACTATATAAAATGAAATATTTGCCACGTAATATAATTTGACATTGACAGTGAACCGACCTCTTTTATGCAGTTTAATTGATGTTATTTATATTAATAGCCATTTTATTCTGCACATTTTTAATTTGTTAATTTAAAATAACCACACCTAATTTGTTGAAACAAACCTGATGGTTGTTTTTGACATCAGTGGATAGAGCACACATGACTTCTTATTTAACCCCATTAACAGAATTTTAATAAATATAAGATTCAAGAGAAAAAAAGTGGGGTGATGAGGAATTCTGGTCTACCCTGTAAATAAAATCCTTAAAAAATGGACCGTCCATGGGGTTGTTCCAAATATCCTTAATCGTCATTAAAATGCCCATATAAAAATCCTCCACATATTATCTGTGGAAGACGCCTAGAACCCTCTCCAGCCCTCCATTGTCATTTCTCCAGATATGGTTCATCAAGGACCCTCTCCAGCCCTCCATCGAATTATACAGGATCCCTCCATCGTCATTTCTCCAGATATGGCTCGTATTTCCTGCAGAACACTCCCAAGACGTATGAAGATGTCCATATTAGGCCGCATGATCCGATAGCTAAAATTCCTGCTCCTATTTTTAGCCCACCAACCGTCCCTCTTTTTTTTTTATTCCTTCGTTCCCGTTGCCATCGAGTGGTATAGAGAGGACCCTCTCAAACATTTGCACTCACTTCTTTCTATTTCATCATTGATTTTGTGCGGACGTGTTTGCCCCTCTCTTCACTCCCAATCCTTCTTGGACTTCGGGTTTTTCAAAAACAAGTAAGTACAACAACAAAGTCTTATCATCCAGAAATTTCAGTTTTCTTACGTGAGAACAGTGGGTGTTGTGCTAAACGAAGGGTTGGGCCACAAAACTCCTTTTGTGAGGTTTTTTGGCAACAAACGACGAATTAATTCTTGTCCTACTACGGACGACTTTTAATAGCTCCTTGTTAAGGGTGGAAAAATTGGGAGGGATAGACGATTAATTTTAAATCTGGATCTTAGGCCAAAACCAGGACTGAAAACAACGAGAGTATTTTGGCTAAGAGCCTATATCCTAATTTCGTCTTTCTTATTTCACTTCGTATATTAAAAAAACGTAAATTACTTTGACATCGTGACATACTAATTACTAGTTGATGGGGTTTTTTTTTAATATATTTTGTCCTTGTTGTTGCTATTGTTGCAAACTTCCTGAAATTTCTTACATCCATCGGATTATGTGTTCGAAGATGCCACAACTTTTTAATGATATTCAACTACACTGAAGACGCGAACAAGTGAAAATCCAACAACAACAAATTCTGAAATTGTAAAATATCATATATTGTATAACCGAAAATATTATTGCTAATCATAATTTTAACTTTCGAAAATTAAAATATTGGTGAATATTCGAGACATTTTTTTTAATACAATTAAACTTTCACTTGTGCATATTGTCGCAGGAATACTTTTTAATAAAATATATCCTTTGAATTATTAAGTATTGTAGAAAATATTGGAGAGTATGTCAAAGAGAATAGTGGAGTGTGTATTGTAGAGAATAATCGAGAGTCTATTCGAGAGTATGTCAAAGAGAATAATGGAGATAATAACGGAGAATGTATTGGAGAGAATAATGGAGAATATAGTAGAGAAAATATTAGAGAGGATAATGGAGTCTATCGGAGAGAATACTGGTGAAAATATTGGCGAGAAGACTGTAGAAACAAGATTTTCGTCTTGATGAATTTGGTATTATCACAAAATGCTAAAAAAATCTGAAATCTTATTTATGAAATCACATAAATATGAAAATCTTATGATGATATTTTCAAAATGGCCGACATTTTAGTTCTTAAGGCCAAATTTTGTAATTGAGCAGCTCTCAACGCCATCTGCAGGCAATTCACTCTATTTGTAAAGCATTAAGCTTATTATTTCTGAGAAAATACCCTCCATGATATGAAGATAAAAAAACACACACACACGGAAATAGTGATATTTTAATCTTTCGTTATTTTGTCCTGTTTTTGGTGGCGCACCCTGGTGAGAAGCTTCCTAAGGACGTTACATTGAGCAAACTTTGTCTCTCGACTGTGGCGCCTCCTGTGGTTATGATCCAACTATGGGGACACATTCCATAATCATAATCCCACCATCAAATATGAAAACTGAAATCAAAATTTATGCATAAATTACAAGTTATCACAGCATTTATGCTCTTTAACCTCCTTAATCTGAGAATACAATTGTAGCTCAAGCCGGAAACGCCTATTTCGGCAGAAGTGCAAGTGCGCATGCGCGTACAACTTTCTTCTCACGTGAAAGAGGCTATTACTTCATTTTTGGAGGCTTTTTTTGGTGGCATTTGAAGGCTTAAATGGCATACAAATCCTAAACTATGCCTGTCATATTTCTATAAAACTCAATTAGATCAACTATTATAAGGTGCCTATTAATATAAAAGGTTTCTTATATTACATCATAAATTCATTAGAAAAATCAAAGTTTTTTAAGACATTTTACAACCTAAAAAGTGTCACTATTCAAAAACTGGATTAACTACCGATTAAAATTTTAAACATAAGAAACCATCTTTTAATTATTTTCTCAAAAAAACTACCTAATTATATAAACTTGAAATAGTTTGTGAAATTAAATCTGTTCAAAACAAAATATATTCAAAACTAAATTTCTTTAAGACAAGATATTTCAACAGTTTTTATTGAAATTACAATAAAACAAAATCAAGAAAAGATTTTCACATATCAAATTTCTGAATAATAATTCAAACTTAACATAATTTTTAAAAATTTACTTTAATTTACGTCCATTAAATTCCAGTTAAATTTCATTTCTACGAAATTTCTAGTTTTAGAACACCTGAGTGCTAATTAGTGACCTAAATAACCAAACTTTTTATACTGACCACAAGTCATAGCCTCCGGGAACATGAGTTGATCGAAGCTGATTAACTAAAACCGTTTAACAAGATGATCTAACAAGAGACTAAATGCGAACTAAATGGAAATTTGTTCCAGAGTGCCGTCCTTTATATAAAGATTTGGATGGTGTCGACTTCCGGTTCAAACTAATTGAACGTCGCAGGTTGCAAAAGAAACAAAAACAACAGTGGGGGGAAAAGTACAATTAATGAGCAGTGACAGCAGAAGAATTCTCAGGGTGACTCCAGTGTCATTTAAATGAATGATTAGGATGGCTGATGTTGATGAAATTGGTGATGATGATGATGATGATGATGTTCCTTCCGGTCTCATTTTTAAGCGAAACCTCCGACTAATTGGCCGCTTTTAGTCTTGCTGAAGGAAAAACTTATTTTAGTTCACTGAACATCTATTCTGAGTTGCTTCTTCAGCATCTAGTTTCTGAACTCTGAAATAGCACGATTTAAAGACGAATGCACAATATATCTGGAATACCTGGATGTTTGCCACGGAGACAAAAGCCAAATAATAGGAATTTTAGAGCACAAAAAAACACAAATTCTTCAAATTACGTATTAGACTCATGAAAAACTTAGGTTTGTTTACTTGTCTGGGACTGCTAAGTTTTTTATTCAGTTCAAAACTGGAGGAATCTTTATTAACAAGTATGCAAATCTTGGATTACATTGTTATGTTGAATAATCCGATAATCCCGAATTGAGATCGCGATAATCTGATAATCAGAAGTTTCATGATACACATTAAATCAGGTCAAATCTTATTTATACATATTCCTCGGTGTATCGCGAAATGTGCTGCCACCTACAATCTGTAATGGTGTAATACAATGTAAAATCCAAAAGACAGGTAATGGTAATTTTAAAGCACAAAAAACACAAAATTCCTGAAATTACGTCTTGGACTTATGAAGCACAAGTTTGTTTACATATCCTGGACTTCGAGAAAAAGTTATTTAGTTCAAAAACTGGGGGAATGTTTACTACTAAGTATATATAGTATATACTATATATAATCCCAGATTACTGTAATCTGGGATTAATTTTAAGAAATAATTGTAAATTAAATCCAAAAAAATGTGATATACAGTAGGATACATTATACTATATGTATCCATACAAAGAAGTTTTATGATACACATAAGAATAGTTCAAATCTTATTTATAAACACTTCGACTTGTGCTGCCACCTATATCTGAATTGGTACGAGAATATTTTAATTAAGTACAGATTTCAGGGCTTTTTATATCTCTAAACAAATTCTCATGTTTTTAATAACAAGATTTATGATCAGTTCGATTTTAAATTTATAAACTCCAACAAGTACATATATGTCTAATCAAAGTTTAATTCACGTCACTGTTTAATGGCGATTTGTTGACAATTAAATTGGATACAAATTGTACACAACTTTAGTTAGTCATTGATAAGTTTTACATTAAGTAAAGGTAATCTAGATGTAGTACTAAGAAATTAAAATTTGTATTTGTGGCGTCACAGTCACGCGCATTTTTACAAACATGCACGTGCTGTTCTTAATCACGTGCACGAGCTGTTTTTAATCTTGTTCACATGCTGTTCTTAATCTCGTGCACATGATGTTCTCAATCTCGTGCACGAGCTGTTTATAATCACGTACCCGAGCTGTTTTTAATCTTGTGCACATGCTGTTCTAAATCTTGTGATTTTAGGAATTCCATTGTTCTTTGCTTTGGAATTATAAAAAATAGGAATTCAGTTGAGTTCAGTTTTTCTCCACTTCTCTTCCCAATGTTAAAATAAATAGTTCACATATATATAACTTATTGTTGAAATAGTTTATTTGGAAGTTATAACAACATCCAAATATTCATAGGAAATGTAGAAAAATAGGACATGTAGAAAAACGTCAAAATGTTGTTAGTTTTATGTCAAGTACAATCTTGATAGTCTTACAAATATTTCAGGAAAACATAACTAGCTAACAATGGTCTTTGTCTTATTTGTAAACTCAACTGTTTACCTTCCTTTAAATTTAAAATTTAATACGATTTAATCAGAACCTAATTACGACTTTATTAATTTCAGATATCAACAGTTTTTCCCTTAAATTAAAATAAACATGTCCGACGACGATTTACGCAGGTAAGAAACTTATTTATATTACGAAATTTCGTAAGTTGGGTTACATGATTATTTAGTAAGAAAAATTAAATAAAACCATACTCAAAATCAATTAAATATAACCATACTATTTATGAGCCATATTTAATTTTTATACTGGTCATAAAATCGTAAATTTCTATTATAAGATTCTCTGACCCCACTTACGAATATGTATACTTGCATATGACAGGTGGCACCAGCCTCCCATTAGTATAATCTGAGATTAGAACGTACTAATGACGATTCTAATATTCAATTATGCTAATTTGAGTTTTGTACACCCTGTCCCAAAAGTGTATTTTCGTTTGAAAACAATATGTGAAAAGCGAGGCGGGCGTGGCAGGTATAAAAATGAAATCTTAATCTTAAGTTTAACTTAAGTTTTTGGTGACGTCGTATGAGGCGTAGGAGGTCATGGGCCAGATATAGTCTTCCCTAAGGAACAATTCGAAAAAGGGGATCCCGAAATAAAACCTGGATTGTGGCATTTTTGAAGGAGGGAACGAAAACGAGGCTTTCGAGTTGGGTGGAGTTGCTTTTGCGCACTCTCTATTTCGTGTTTGGGAGGAGAAATTTTTGGGAGAAATTTGTCCTGTGTGGTTAGGCTAGTGGAAATCCACATCCCGGGGACAACAACAGCATCCACTCGAGTCCAAGACTACACTCCACTACCTTCTTTTCTCGGTTTGCCAACCTACTTCAATCAGCGAAAATGTCTGAGGTAAGAACCAAATGTAGACAAAAGATATCAGTTTTAGAGAAATACATGCATGATAAGGTGCACAAAAAATAGGGACAAAACTAGGCTTATCTGCTCATTTTCAAACTAAATTTTATCCAAAAATTGCAATTTATAACGAATGTTCAAAATTCAATATGTTTTAAGTCTTAATAATTTATAACAAAAAAAAAATGGCGGTACTTCCGTCACGTGTCTCACGTAACAGTAAAAAATCAGATAAAATGTTGTTAATTTATTTTAATATGTTTTAAAATTTTGGATAAAAGTCAAGTAATGTTTCTAAATTTTGTACACAAGTTAAATGTGCTTCCAAATTTTGTATTCAAGCTAAATATGCTTTCAAATTGTGTATACAAATTAAAATTATTTCCAAATTTGTTGTTCAAGTTAAATGTTTATAAATGTTGTAAACCAGCTAAATGGTTTTTTCCAAATTTTGTATACAAGTTAAATATGTTTCCAAATTTGTATACAGGTTAAAATATTGTTTCCAAATATTTCAAACTATTAAATAGTCCCAAAATGTTAGATTTTTATTGATTTTTATTTCATAAATTGGAAAATGAGCCTTTATCAATAGTTATTAGCCTATAAAGAAGGTATAAATTACACTCAAGCTTTAAATTATATAAATAGTCAAGACCTATAAATTTTGGGAATTTTTGATACAAAATAACTTAAGTCAAACTTGCAATCTGCTGGAATCCCTCGCAGCTATATAAAAAATCAGGTAAAATAAGGAAAAAATCAGTATTTTTTTTACATTTCTAGACGATATGGAACAAATATGAGTCCTTAATTACAAAATAGTAATAAACAATAAATAGACATTGATAAAAAAATGTCTTGACATTGTTTTAGAAATTTACCCCATGGATTATCCCTAAAAAATAGTTAATCTTGGTAAAAATAATCCTTATCATTCTCTCATATTTTAATGAACTTAAAATTGTCATCAAAGCATGTTTTCAAGACGTGTTTTGTACATTAATTTGTGTCTCAGGTTAAACCTTTCAAGCTAACATAAAACTTGACATATCAAAGTCATGTATTTATTTTAACACATTAATTATTTATAAAGTATATACACCCTAAAATATACACGTACATATGGAAAAAATAATTACAGTGATACCTCCCTTACCGGACACTCCCGAATAACGGACACCTCTAAATAATGGACATTTTTACCAGTCCCAGTCCTTTTAT
>JAQGBW010004109.1:0-14503 GCA_034698625.1 Julus scanicus | reverse complement strand
CATTTTCTTATTAACATTTACTATTTTTAACATGTTTACAGGATGTTTATATGTACTATTTTACAATATTTTTCCATTCATGCATGTACAATCGAAGTATTGATAGTTCCCGTGATTTTCACGGGTTACTGACTAGTGGTCTATATTGAAATATCGGATATTGAACATATAAGTCCACATATGGCATTTTAGACTATTTCATCAAATGTTCATATGTATGTACACATAAGAAAATGCACATCTGTGGGCATATTACCTGTATACGAGTATATGTATATATACATGCATGATTTTGGGTGGAAACAATATCCAGATAATCTAATTTATTCTACCGTATTCCCATTTATAATCGTACTGTACTGTATATTCATCTGGAAATTGAGAGAGGATATGGAGCCCATGTTTAAGGACCCAGGTGTTACAATGAAGTTTAACACTAAACTATAGTAACACAATTTAGAAGTCCTTGCCTCAAAGCAGGTGGCAAGTTTAGAGAATACCGCTTAACAATAACAAGGTCCACCTTGAATTATTTAAGGTGCGATAACTTACAACACCAATGAACGTGTTTATGGTGTTACAGTTATTTTAATTTGCTTACATCAACCTAAGTGCGGACGAGTTACGGCATTCCACAGCATGCGGTACACAAACATGCTTTGGATCCAAAAACGCAGTGAAACAAAATCTGGAAATTATCAAGGTTTTCGACAGGGACCCGGAAATTTCCAAAACGACAGTTTGAACAAACAATATTGTTAACGAAGACAAATGATGAAACTGCAGTTTTGCAATGAAAACTTGTATATATAGATACAGTATATATACATATGACATGCAATTTTAGGCTATAACTTTTCCACATGAATGGATGTAATAGAAATCGGATGACCATGAAGTTTTTGGTACTCAGCTGTATGGTCATATAGCGATCATACTGTATAGGGGCATACATTGTCATACATTCTGATATAAACGCAATATAAATAATTTATCCAATATGCACGTTTAGCAGAATTTTATACCGTTCATCCATTTCCCCCTGTGTACTGAGTATATCCCTTATGTTTACAATGTGTAAATAACAGAAAAATTCTCATAAGTTGCCAACTTTATCTAATCTGGCTAGCACAAATGCAGTGTATTTTAATATTTATTGCATGGTGTGCATATTATTTTGTTCAATAAATTAACAATGACGATGTAGACATTATCATCAATGCCTTGACAATTTTCTGGAAATAATTAAAAATAACCATTCACTTAAACGACGCCTACGAAAAATTTGTTTGTAACTTATAAACTACTATATTCATAATAAACAAAATTAGCGATGATATTGATCTCTCCCATCTATTCCACAATTTAGTAGTATAAAGTCCAGAGTGTAGGATTTCATTTTTAAAAGGTTATTGTTATTGATAATAATTGCTTGTGTAAATAGAAGAAGGATGTAGTAATGGCAATTAGTAAAAAACCAAAAGGGGCTAAACAACTATCCACTTACAGGCATCGTCTTTCAATTTTGTTGTTGTTGTCGATTACGATTGGCGCAAATTACTAGTAGGCAAAGAAATCGTCCAACCAGCCAAATCTCAAATTGCACATACGTCTCAATTATAGAGCAAAAAAAGTTGTTTAAATACAACATGTAGTTAGATAAGTGATTCATCATTCTCATTGCAATCGGAACAATCAACGAAATTTCCCTAAGGTATATATAGCGATCAACTTTCCATGAAAATAGTTTGGTCAATCAACCTGAAAACTACATCAAATTGCTTAGGTTTCCGACTTTTCTGTAGGCCAATTAATCATGGACTCCAGTTAAGATGAATCTTAAAACCTCCTCAGAATGCTTTAATTTTCAGAAACGGTTAGAATGAAAAGCTCGTCAAAATTAGATGGCAATGTACTAAGTCGAGTGTCAAGGCAGCACTATCAAGACAATTCGCACCTAGGAAGTGCCAGGCAAGCCCTGCATGCTCTTGAATGTTTTCATGATAAGGACTGCCAGTGCAGACACTTCGAGTAGGCTCCAGGGAGTCGCCCATGACAACAGCTGGTATGTTTTCTCCTCCATCACAATGATTTTCTCTACCACCATGACAATTTCTTGAAACCACACATTCTCAATAAGAAGTTGCTGGATGTGACCTTGCCTCGAGGTCCCACTTGGGCAAATGATGCGGCTTAAAAGTCAAAATGCAGTGGGAGGCAAGCACAACAGTATTATTACAAAAGACTACGGCGCCTGCAATTTCCCATGTTATCTATGTAACGCTATTCAGTCATTGTCATGCAGGGCAAATGGAAAGATTTCAATGTCATCATAGAAGTTACAGAGAATCCTCATAATGCAGAATATAGCATCGTTAAAGTTTTAGTACTTATGCTCATGTGAATGACAACACGTCATAGTGTTTAAGCTCAAAATGTTGAAGCTTGACAGCGGACGAGATTGTGCCAAGAATGAAAGTCTGCTACGTGCCTAACCATGCAAGAACGTGCTTTAGTTATTTAAAATGTATTCTGTATGATATTGAAATATGTAGTTTTGTATTCTTTTACAGGAAAAAAGCCTAGATTTGGAATATTGCTCAAATTAGTATGTCACATATGCTCGTATACAGTAGGCGCCTACTGTACATTTGCAACTATGATAAATGTCATACAGCCTGGGACAAAATCATATTAGGCACCCATGATTTTCTTAAATATTTGAGGCATTAAATTTATCTGTTGTAATTTCACTATTGATGTTGTAGAAAGAATATTGTGTCGCTGCATGCACTTAGTTCCACACTTCTGAGAACTTCTGAGGACTTCTGAGACTTAATCAATTCACGAGTTTTAGGCATTGGGGGTGATCCATAAATTATGTCACACTTTTTTGCCTCTTTTTAACCTTCTTCCCCCCCCCCTTCCTTTGTCACAAATTTTACTACACCCGATCAATGATGATGTCACAACCCGTCGATTACCACCCCCATGATGCAACATGTTACATCATGTGACGTCCAAAAATAATGAAAAGCGGTCGGGGAAAAAAGAAAGACTAAAATCTTTTTTCCCCGATTGCTCTTCATGAAGAGCTATTCATGATTGATGAGCAGCAATCGGGAAGAAAGTTTTAAGTCACTACAGGACCCAAATGTTTTTTTCCGAGTGCTATTCAAAAGTTCAAATGTTACAAAAATAAAAAAAAATTACCGCATATTTTTTACCGTTCGAAATAAATTCTGATTGTTGGATGTCACATTACCGAACTACCCCCCACCTCTTGGTCACAATTGTCACAAAAAACAAACCACCCACCCACCACTCTAGGTGTGACAATTTTTGAATGGCCCCTTGCTAGACACGTTAGAATATATCTCTTCACAGAAGTATGTAACAAAATATGATGCTATATATTATTTTTTCAACATGGTTTATTTCCATATATGAGAACATGATATTCTTCATACAGATAGGTATAATGTACAGTAAGTATTGTGTCTGTCTGTAATCATACTCGCCCACATGACAATGACAATTAAAAGTATGACATGTTTTCTTACTAAAAGCAGGATGCATTTACTGCATTGCCAACATCTAATTACATGGAAATTACTCTCACATATATTCATTTGTTGACATAGTCTAATTATCCAATTTCTGATATGCTAAAATTCTGAACTTCCCGTACAAGCAAGGCCGTATATGTATATGGTTCAAAAATCGCGGCAAATTGGCGGATTCTGGTTGAAATTGGTGAAATTTATTGGATTTCGGGGGGATCTATCCCAATATCCATCCCCCCCCCATATATAGGCCTTGCGTACAAGTATATGCAGTACATAAGATGCAGTACATCACATATACAATTTTTCATCCAGGATGAATCTGGTACATGAGAGTAGTTAGGTCGGCGATATTGTTGCAAGATTTTCACTTTATTTGTCCAGCGGGATGTGCAATGAATTCGTATACTACAAACGGGATAAACGTTTAGGATATATATATATAAGTGTTGCCCATGCTACAAAGGCTAAGTAATGTGCTATTACTATTACTAGCCATAGGTTGCTGGGTATGAGCAGCTCAATGATCCACTGCACTGTCTTTAACTGTTCAAATAATTGGTATAGAGAAGAATATATGGGACGATAAGGTTTTACTATTGCCCAGGCTGCTTAATGTGACATGGCCCGGATACTTACGATATCTCTTTTTATGACCTGGCACAGCCAAGAATAACTGAATCTCCTTGTCGCCTGAAAATGATGCTTCTTCTCCACTTGCTCATTATAATAAAAGCCTGATCCAAGTAACTCTTTCATCTGCTGTTGTGATAGCTATACTGTATCTGTCCACATGCCACACACAGGACAACATCACCACAAAAAAAGGTTTCGTAACTTTTCAGGTTGGACATATGGAAAACGCCAATTATGGGCAAATCAGAAATTGGACACAAGGCCACAGAAATTGGGTTTCATATCAAGAGATCCTGATCCTGGGTGAAAAACTTACAGCGCATACACAATTACTACTCCACTTACTAATTATCATAAAAACTACATTTCACACTCAGGACAAGGTTTTGCAACCTTACAGGGTGGACATATGGATCCATACGTCCACCCTGTAAGGTTGCAAAACCTTGTTCGTTTTCGCAAAACCGTTTTCGAAAACGATAAATATGGGTAGATCAGAATTTGGAGTCATAGCTACATAAATTGGGTTTTACATCAACAGATTTACACAAACAGAATTTTCAGAGCTATATAACAGTTACGGAAATAAATGAAGTGGTCCTTGCTTTTTATTCCAATCTGAATGTACATTTGTCATATTTCCCTACATATATATGAACAGTAAAGGTTCTATTATTACTTTGAGAAATTATCTTTAGACTTATTGGATACGGAATATAATTTGGCGTGTATACATCCCTTTTTCCATCCTGGTTCAAGCATAATGTATTTAGCCCTGTGTACATTCATTATCAGATGCCACAATAGCTAACACGATTCCAGATCTTTGTTCTAATCCATACTGTGCTCTGCTATTTGGTATCGACGTAGTTGTCAGAAATTCACCTGGGGCCCTTCATAATTCATTAGTTGGTAATTTCTCGTGATTAATTCAATTAAACGAGATAATGCCCGGACGTCTTTTCTATGCACGGGAAAGCAACGCTTTCGTGAATTAAATTAATCAATTCTGTAACGAGGAAACCACTCAGAATCTGATACCATCTTGGTAAATTGCCAGTTAAATTATTGAGCCATATATTCACTCGCAATAATAGACGAAATTCCAATGGAAAAATTCGCGTTTCCTCTCGAACAGGAAGAAACCGTTCGCTCAATTTGCATAGACTAATGAAACTTTCATATGAGATTTTGATACTGGAATTAATGAAAACGCGATGCACAAAATCGTCGCCTGTTTTTAATAACAGTATTAAATTCTTCCAGATGTATAAATGATAATATAATACAATATATGACTACATACATGTTTGTACGAATTAAACCGAAAATTTCATCTCAATGTTATCAATTTGAAATATATTCTCGCCAAACAAATCGGGTCATACTACGAGGGGCGGTCAAAATGTGTTGCAATTCGTTTATTATTCGAAAGTCAGATGTCGTTCTTCAAGATGACATTTTAAAGAGCAGGAAATTTGCTATTTATCAATGTAGGTCCCGAGTTCGTTGACACATTTAACCCAACGCTTGATGAAATTGTCTATAACCCTCTCGTAAAATGCGTTATTATGTTGGCTATATGCAAATATTGCCACAAATCGACTTTTTCGCGTCCTTTCTTAAAACACCTTGCACCTCTGTAATGTACTTTGTGAAACACATTTGTCACCATAAACTCCTAACATTTCACTATAGATTTGACTTGGTTTCATGCTTTCGATCAACACTGAAAAACGAATAACACTTCGTTGCTCCTCTCTCGTAAATGCTTTTGAGTGAGCCGCCATTTTGTTTTTGATAGTTTGTTTGAAATTCTGCATGAATTGTGGCGCCGCCATGTAGTGACATTAAACCAAATTTCCTGCTTTTTAAAATGGTTATTTCAGTTTTTTTGTACATCTGGTTTTCGAATAATAAACGAATATGCAAAACTTTTTTGACCACCCCTTTGTATGTTTTAAAATTCCTATTCTATTTTAAAGTGCTTATATATAGCACATAACAGAAACACCCTGGGAGTTATCATGATGTGGACCATATACACAAACGTCATTGACATGTTGGGTCCATTTTATGGTGTTTTTTGGGGATGGAATCATGGAAGTCTGCTAGATTGTGAACACCGAGGACACAGTAGTGTGGTCATTGGAAAATGCATCCGATGGTTAATTAAACAGCATGTTAACAGATATGATCATTTATGGACAAAACACCATTAATTGGAATGCAGTATTAATGTGTCCAATTTCTTATTTTCAATTATAGTATTTACAATACATATCCATATATGTATAAATGACATTTATTCCATCCGGGATTGAAGTACCTGACAAACAACTCGATTGGCAGAAATCTTTAATTGTTCGCATACAATTCTGCATTAGGATTGACAGGTGAATACCAAGTGACGTTGAAGATTTTTATCGAAGAATGAATATTAGACTGGCCATGATCTATCTATAACATAAAGCATTAATTGCATACAACTGAAGCTGCAAGCACTTTGAAAGCCCCAAGCAATTACCAACAGCCATATCAGAGAAAATTGGCTTTCAGACACCGAGCTACTTTAGTACTCAAGTGCATATTGCATTAAATTCACCGTGCAATTAATGGTAAACGATTCTTAAGTCAATTCAAACCAGCTCAATTAATGATCAGCCCATTATAAAAGAATTTTTTTTTGTCTATTCGTTAAAAAAGAACATGCACTCGATGAATGGCAAAATACCATTTCTCATGTCACTGCTCAATTTATGAATATTTGCTGCTAACTTCAGAATACCCAGACGTCTGCCATTCTTGAATGCAATTGACTACCATCTTGTTTCTTAAATTTATTTCAAATAGCGCTTTGAGCACAATATGTAGGTTCATGAGACCAAGAGTGAAAAAAAAAAAGTTATGAAAATTGCATTCCAATGTTATTAGATATTTCTAGAGAACATTATCTGTTGTCATAAATGGACAATTTTTTTTAGATATGCTTAGAAAAAGAAATATGACAATATACATATATATATATACGCTGTATACGATCCCAAATATGCACCTACTGTTGATTTAAGGTACATACATATCTACCCGCTAGGCATTCATATGGCTTTATACAGAAGCAGAATGTTTCTTTACAATGAAGCTTTGTGTATATTGTATAAATTGAATTTTGCCCTCTACATTGTCCGTTGTTGCAACATTTGTAGATAAAACAACTGTTGATTAGCGTTGGCTATTTTCCTTTCCAAGACAAAAATTGAATCACTGAAATCCAAGTAATTCCAAAGTCCCGATCTTACTTAGGATTCTCATATCCTAAGGGAAGAACCACATTATTCTTTTGCCATTGGTTGGAAACAATGAAATGATAGCCTGCAAACGAAATTCAATTAAAAAAAAAAGAATACCGTAAATTCCTAAAGTGATAGTGCTTGTACACTTGAGGGATTCTTTTCAAAAAGATAAAATATAAAACAAAGTTATCTTGAGATTAAGCTTCAGTAACGTAGATATTATTTAATCAGAATGCTGTTTCATTACAAATCTATCACAAACCAATGTTTTAAAGAGAAATAGCTTCACATATACATTTGCAGATATATACCAACATATACCTACAGTATATACCTACATGGCCATGTAGGGCCACACATAGTAAATGCATGTGTGGCCAAACATGCATTTACAGCCATATACAGTAAGAAATGTCTAAATGCATCCTGTATAAATGAATAACCTTTCTAAACACAAAATGTGCAGGTCCCGACTTGAGACCCATGTAAAAATGAATAAACCTCCTAAAGTATCAATGAATGATTTGTATTGGCCCCAATGCAATGATGTCATTAGGGGTGATCCTTAAATTATGTCACACTTTTTTGCCTCTTTTTAAGCACCCCCACCCCTTTGTCACAGTTGTCACAAATTCTACTACACTCCGTCCATAATGATGTCACAACCCGTCGATTATCCTTCCTCCCCCCCAATTAGTTTTTAATAATTCTATATTCTTTTATAATTTTATCGGAAAGAAAGTTTTAAGTCACTACATGGCCCAAATCTTTTTTCCCGACTGCTATTGAAAATTTCAAATGTTAAAAAAATAGAAAATAAATTTTACGGCAAATTTTTTACCGTTTGAGATAAATTTTGATTGTGTGATGTCACATTACCGAACCAACCCCCCACCCCTTGGTCACAATTGTCACAAAAAACAAACAACCCACCCACCCCCTAGGTGTGACATAATTTTTGAATGGCCCGTTTAAAGGGAATATCAACAACGGAACTCCAAAAAAATAAAAATATGAAACTAAGGTTTGTGTTGTCAAATTTGGATAGATGCTCTGTTAGTCTTCAGTGTTCTAGAGAGTGTAGCTTGGCTGACTTTTATCTTGTGAATTTTCTTAAGCCACTTTATAAGATCCTTGAGTAAAGCACTTGGATGATCATTTTTGTATTTACACAGGTCTATACGGGCAGAATCTTTCATTGTAATGTTCATCGGAACTTTAAAAGCCTTTTTTTCCCGCTGTAAGCCTAAACAATTCTTACCAAATACAGCATGCAGAGAGATTTAAGGCAATTACTTTACTTGTACATGTACAAAAATGGCGCACAATAGCTAGTGACTCGTCTAGGATTGAAAAAAGGGAAATTCCCTATTTTTCAGCTGTATGTGCGCATGTCTGCCGATAAATCCATTTAAAAGCACAACCTGCCTAAAAGCATATTTTTCACCGGTCCCAAGGGTATGCATTTAGACAGGTTCTACTGTACATGCATTTATATGTCCATATATGAACCATACATGTATTTATAACTATATACTACATGCATTTCCAGATGTGTCCAAATGATTATTTAACCTCGATAATATATATTATACATTGCATAGTTTGAATGCATATTTGTGTGCACTTGCTTACTATTGACTGCATATGGACAATAAGATATAAACATACACAAATGGTTAGATCTAAATTGAGAATATCATATATTAACCATATGTACATGAACACCGTATAGCACTGTGAGACATGGCATGGGGTACAGTGGTCCACGCGAAATTAAGACAAATTTTACAAGAAAAAGAACGCCACATTGATTAATTGTTATTAATTCAGCATGTCAATTTATAATTCCAAGTATAAATTACAAAAACGATTAAAATTAACCTTAATTACAGCAGCTTTCATATTTTCACTGCTTACTTGTCCAATTGTGTTTTTTTTCTGTGATTGTGAACCATTTTTACTTTAAAACAATAAATTTAAACATAGTTTTTACTTAAAGTTATGATTAATTGGAGTATGCTGGGAAATGTCCCACTGTACCCCATAATGGTGTGGTCCCCTAGCTGTACCCTGTATAACGAATTTGATTTGAATAAGGCCTTACAGCTGACCACATGGCTAATTAACATAAACTTTAGTTTAGAATTATAGCTGGATGTGTATATATATATATATATATATATATATATATATATATATATGCACACACACACTTGTCAATGGTATATTGCAGCATTATTCATGTTTTATAATTACACCCAAAATCAAAATCTAATTGCTAGTTAAATGATTACTTTTCAAGAACAAAAACAAAGTGCAAATATTCTCTTCTATAATTGTGTCAGATCGCAGAAATTTTCGTTAGTGAAAGAGTGCTGCATACAGCTGCTTTGCAAATCAAAAGCATTGGGTTGCTGATAAAACTTGATTTTATAAAGACGTCGTACCACTGTGCCCCGGTCCCCCGGCCGGGAGACCTATACTGCATTTACCATATAGAAGTAGGCCACTGTATCCTTGCATATGGATATATCCTTCAGTATGTTGCCTTATATATAATTTTACCACCTGGGCTATGTATATTAAAGGCAAAATGAATTTCATATACAAGTATGTCCTAGTTTGCATTTTCATATGTGAGATACATGTGTGTACCTTGTATATGGATTTACCACCCGGACTGTATTAAAGGAAAGTTGGTATCTCCACAGATGCTTGCAGTGTCGTAATGTGAATTGTTCCTTTTTAGGAGCATATTCGATGAAAAGTGTGATTTTATGCGCGCTGTGCACTTCATTATTATGTTTTAAATTCTCACTGCAATCCTCAGTTTTTATATTATAACCTTATGTCACCAACAATAAAAACAAAGTATCAGCCATTAACAAACATATGTTCAACCGTTAAATACCAACATGTAATCTACTGATCCTCCTTATATGCAGATGAAATGTTTGAAATATTGTATCATCTACCGCATATATATATATATATATATTTATACATAAACATCCGAAATATGTGTAGAATACAAAGATGGGAAGACAATGTATATACTCGTTAAGGATGCACGCATGGAGATATATGAATATTAAGTTGGGTTAAGACCTGTAGATCACAACCTGCTAAATTATTAATCGGTTAATTTTTTAAACGTGTTGTGAGTGGACAGAGAATCCAACTACTTAGTTAGGTAGGGATACCTTAAATTAATCGATACTGGGGCTCAGTGTACACACTTGGGCAAAAATGATTTGCAATTACCAATAATTACAAACTGCAACTATATTAGTTAAGTGGCTGTCGCAACTAACAACTAAAACGGTAGTTGTTAATCATAATACTCAACTAATTTGTATAACAAATTTCATTTTAGTTGTAATCAAGAACTAATTTGTTGAGGTCAGGAAAAATTAGCTGCAAAGACAGCTGACAACTTAACAGCCAATTATAGTTTCCATTCGTAGAATAATTTCTCAAAAAATGTTGTTTAAGCGTAATAATCTCTATCAAAATAATGTAATATACGTAATAAAATAATGTGAGCTGTAATAGTAGATCTACATTATTGGAGAGATTTTCATAAAAATTTCTAAACACCTTTTCAAGCAACTGCATAAAATATCGGTATGTTCCATAGCTACTACATACAAATCGTAATCAAAATTCAAATAAAGGAAATTTAGAATCAAAATTGCGAATATTTTGCATTTAAACCAAGTTTATTCTGATAATTTCACCTGCAATGAATGGGTAAATAAGCAAGAACAGGATGAAATCATTGCAAATAAGACTTTCATTATCAACCTGCTTAAACTGGTGATCGATGGCAAACGAAAACAAAACAACTTAAGTGTGCCTGTGAATCCCAACTGAAGCAGAAAAACGATTTGAAATGGAAGCAATTTCCACTTTCGGACAGTACTTTAGTAAAGAGCAAAAACAAACACTACGAGAGTGGGTTTTAAAATATGTGGATTGGTTCTGCAAGAGTGCAGACTGTGTCATGTACCAATTGAATAAAAAATATCCTTGGCATAGACTCCAGAGATTCTCCAATAAGGACAAGCCATTCTGGAAGGTTGCTGAAAACCACATCTTCTAAAGACTTCTCAAAAGTTTTATATAGACAACAAATTGGTATACCTGCACTTTAAATATCAACCTTAATTCCTTAATGCAAAAGCATTTCCGAAATGTTGCATATTTAATATGCATACTAATGTTGTCATTTTGTTCTTCCAGCGTTCATTTAAATGTTATTTTGTAGAGGAAATTTTAAAACCAGGAAATCTGAGTACACAACATTAATTACTCATTAATATTTCATTTTGAATGATTTTAAAAGCGATATGCTTACAATTCCTCCCTAAAAAGGGATTTCCACTCCCATCTCGGATTATATAATAAACAAAATTGCAATTAAATACTTAACAAGCTCACATGCATGAACAATCTGCTTTATCTGTAGTAGTATTAATGACAATTCAAATTGAATGCCTTTTTACAATGATGCCTTCAACAAGTTTAATTACATATTCGGATATATTCAATAAATAAATATACATATTTCATAAATGCTAATATATGATATAAACGACTATAGTATGCGAGTAAATAGTCATAAAGTATACTTTACATGTTCAATTGTTCCTGTCTTTACATGTATGTGCTCACCACATATCATCGTATATAGAAATTGCATTGAAACTGTTTACGATATGCTAGCTCTTATTATGGTAATTACCTCATTAAGACATGAAAATGCCCCTTATTCAGAACTATATAGTGGCTAATAAATAATACAATGTTCATTTGCAGATTATTAATATGTTGGCATTTTATGAGGCAGACAGACAAATGCGAACTTTAATTGGATAGTAGTAATCTTATTCATATCATTTAAAAGTTGAAAGTATCTAAGAGCATGAGAAGTAGACACTTGCCATAAAATTAATGAACGGAAATATAAAGGTCGTTACATTAGTTTTATGATCATGTGGACTATAGATTCAACAAGGTGCGTTTTTTGAGGGCATCTGCAATGAACATGTTAATTCTAAAGCTCAAGGCCAGTTCCAATTAGGTTTAGTTGTTTTTTTCCATTGTTAAGTTCCGAACACATCCAAAAATGATAACAAAAACATTAATTTCATCCTCAAATGATTATAAAATTCTAATACAATATAATTCCAAATAAGGAAGATCTTAAAGCAGCGCATAGGGCTTAATTAACAAAGGAGGCAACAAAACATATTGACAATTGGGATAACCCGCTAATAGAAGATTCTACTTTTTTGGCTTGACAGTGGACACCAATGTGCAACACAGACATTTATAACTGGGTAAGGTCCAGGTAAACTGTTCAGCAGAAGATATCTATAATGGAAACCCCAACTATTTAGAAACATCTGAATGAATGAGTGAACCCCATATAAGATAAAGCCTGGTGTTTGGGATGATGAATGGGACGAATAGAAGAGGATGTCCTCACCATTTCTGGATGGTTGACTTGATTACCAAGTCTATAGTTGAAGTAGTATGTGTATACAATATATATTGTACATGGTAAAATTTTATATAAGCCTGGAAACATTTTCGTCCATGTACAATATGATTCCATTTATGTTTGAGAACATGTGTGGCCACTTTATGTCATTGTACATGCATGGAAGAAAATAGCTCACTCATATGATGAACCTGGTAGATAGTCACTTGTACCAAAATGTGTATTTGCTTAAATTGCTGCGAATAAAAAAAGAAAATAATAATGATATGGGTATTTAAAAATTAAGTGAAGAAATAAATACAAAAGAAACGTCTGAGAACATTTATGGCCACATATGGAATCTTATCTTTTATCTTATCTTTCTCTATACTATTCTCTGTACCGAATTACTTAATAAACAATATAAGAACCAGGTCTTTAGTTATATAGATGACAATTTCATGGTAAATGCATCCTCCATGGAAGAAATTTCTAAAGTTTTAAAATCATTAAAGATTGACCTCTTGATGATGCAAGAATGGTATACTAACAATAATATGCACCTGAACCCAACTAAAACTGAAAAATTGTCATACACCATAATAATCCTGAGTGCTCTGTAATCAAAATTCTGGGAGTCTGGTTTGACTCAACTTAATTTCCAAGTACATATAAATAAAACTAACTAAAATCAATCAGTCCATATACTTATTCAAACGTCTCTCTAAAATGTTGACCCATAAAGAGATTTCTATAATTATAAATGCAAAACTCATTCCTATTGTGATGTACGGCGCAATATTATGGTCATCTACAACAAATAATAGAATGATACCCATCCATATGGCTTATAATTGCGTACTGGCTTTCCTGGACAAGTTCTATTACTGAAACCTGCAAAAAGACCGGAATTTTTCATTTTAATGCACTCCGTCTGTACTCTTGACTTGTCTGAATTGGGCAATGCTATAAGAAATCCCTCTTAACCATTTCATTGGGTAAATACTCACACGAGAAATTGTGATTCCCAGCATAATAATACTTGGCTACAGTTGCCCCTACTACTGCGATTAAAATTATACAAATGCTCTAATTACAGCTGCATCCATGGCTGCGTCCATTGGAAGCTGAGCATAAAAAAATATATCCTTGAAGGGATGTGACCCGTATTACCCCCTTCTTTTTATGCTGTGTCATTTGCTGATACACTTCCCATTGGCGCACATGTATTCACTTATCTGTGATTGCCTGAAATTACTGTTGTTCTGCTGTTTAACCTTTTTTATTCTTACTTTATGGTTTTCTTATATATCTTATCCATTTGTAATCCAAGTATTAGTGCTCTTTGAGCTTTTATGAATTGTGATCGTTATGTTTTTTTTCCTATGAGATCAATTAAATTATTATTATTATTATTATTATTATTATTATTATTATTATTACAGACGATTCCGCTTAATTGGGACACATCGGGACTTAGGCATTTTGGCCCAATTAAGCGGCTGCCCCAATTAAGC
>JAQGBW010004108.1:0-14507 GCA_034698625.1 Julus scanicus | reverse complement strand
GTAGGGTGTTGACGCACGTTTCAAGGCAACGCAGGACCGAAACGCAGGAAAAACGCGAATGTGTGAAGGAGCCTTAATTCTAAACGATAATGAAACGATGGTGTTTCGCTGCTTATGTTTTTGAATACAAAGTCTAGACTTGTCCTCTCCAAAACATGGGCTCGTCTTCTGTCGCAATTCATCAATTCCGTCAGTGAGCAAGAAGAGGGGAAAACTTTTCCCTTAAATTTGTCACAAATATTCAAAGGAATTCGCGAATGACTAGCATATTCCTAGTACACAAATAAATGTTATGACTAAAAAACCTTGAAATTCCTGTCAGCAAATGACGGGCGAGAAATGCTTCAGAAAAAAGAAAAGCGACATTCGGAATGTTTGACTAATTTCCAAAACACTTTAATTTCCAATCGATTAAACCGCAATGCTCTTTGGAACGGCGAAAAAGCTGCATTGTAGTTATAACTAGCAGAAATACACATAGGAAAGCAGTCCTTGCATTGTCACTGGCTATCGTGTCTATTCAACCCTTTGAAAGAAAATATTGGTAAATCTACGAACAATACAGAACTAAAGTGTGCAAAGAATGAAAAGAAAACTGAAGATAGTGGAAAAATGCCTTATCAAACAATGTAACTGCACCTCTTCACGATTGACTTTCTTTTATGTCACAAAATCGTTTTTACCACAAAAAAACTGCATACAATATTTGAACTCATCTTCTGCTTTTAGTGCTGTTAACTTCTCAAGATAAATCATATAAATGTATATATAGGTGGATACACACCAAAGGAACACGAAACATAAACACAACTTCTTAAACGTGTGTGTCGGAAAGTGTTTTGAACCACAATTTCTGACAAACATGCTTTACTTTAAAAAAAAAACACGTGGTGCAATGCGCTACATGCCTACATCATCGTGTACAGGCCTTGTATAGGAGCGCCTTGACCAGCAAACATCAGGCAACATATTTCCTTTGATCCAGACCGCTTCTTGAGTGATTACCAGGAAACATCGAAATGTTTTCTGAAAACAGCAATTTTTCGCCAAACATTTGATGAAACTTCTGACCGCAAACCTGGTAAAGAAATGTTTATGCAAAACATGTTTTGAAAACCGTGCTTTTGTTTCGTGTTTCCTCTGGTGCATACCGACCCTAATGAGTTTTAGTACTATTAAATACGTGCAGTACGATGACCAAAACCATGTATTTGACAATTAAAACAAGTACTCGTTTACCATATGCTTTGCACATGATATGGTATATTTTTTAAAGTTCATCATGCCAACGTTGGGTAACATGGTAGTACGATTTGGGCTTCATTATTAATGTTATACCTATGCACTTTTACAGTATCCTATAATTAGGTGTTGATTATTCCCTCTACTCTTAGACTTTGATGTTATTCACAATCTTCATACTAATCTAGGGAAAGTATATTTTTTTTCCTGTAGCAAAACCCGGTGGCCACACATCATGAATGTATTCATATTTCCATTACTTAATTAGAGTGCAGGGCATCTGACATTGCCAAATTCTTTTTTTCCACTTAAAACAGCTGTTTTTATTCAAAATTGGGCGTTTCTTGGGCTTCATTGATGAAGTGTGGTCCTCCTTGTTGGTTTCCTCTGCCATTGCAATTTGCCAAGTAAGTGCAAACGCTGTGAAAACATTGAACTTGTACACATGAAGTGCTACAGCAGGGTAACTTTAAAAAAAGGGATGAGAAATGGATCCTCTCTTCCGTTTGTACCATATGCCAAAAATAAATTCATTTTTGGAGGGCTAAAAATTTCAACGAATAGTTAACAACTTCTAGTATTCGTTCCTTCAAACAATCACTCAAGCAGCAAAAATGTACAGGCTCATGACCTGGTATAGCAAAACTAAGGTCGATGTCTGACTTTTAAGTTCTAGCTAACATAAACAGATAAAAACATTTAAAGCTAAATTCAAACTTGAAAGTGTGTTTTTTGGATTTATTTGAGAAATCCGATGTGACCATAAGCTGGAGAATCATGTGATCGAGTTAACTGCATGGAATACTAAATGTCTAAGACCAATTCTTAAAAAAAAACTCGTACATGTTATAAATAAGATTATCGACAGAAAACTGGGAAAGAAAATTTGAAAACCCACAATATCATTAGAGCTTATTGTTTGCAGTAATTTCATTTATAAAAATCCTTTTAAAAAGCAATTAAAAATTAAAGGAGTTTAGCGGAATTGCTAAAGGATATCAAAAAGCAAGACTTTACAGTCCTTCTCATTTGGAAAATATATAAATGGCATTAGGGGCCATTCAAAAAGACGTCCTCAGAAGGTTGGTGGAAGGAGGGTCTGTTAACGTGTGGACAGCAGATTGGGTACGTCAACTAAAATAGGCTAAAATTGGCTAAAATAGACACCATGTGGGTAGGGGTAGGATGGCGTCCACTTTTGAAAGAATTTATGGGACGTCCTTTTCGAATGTCGCCTTAGCAATTTTTGTATGTGCAATATTAGCAAATTATTCAAAAATCGAACTTCCTTATAAATAATAACTTACTCATTATTTTTTTTTAAATCTTGAAACAAATTTCATCCGATATAAAGCGCTTGCGTTTCCATGAAAACTCATATTGTAAAACATCTTGAAAAAATCGTTTTCACTTGGGTTTTCATGGAAACAGCAGTTATTTCAGTAAGCATAGAGATGAAATGAATGCAAATGCTTTAAGGAGCTTAAAACTGAACTTTTATCTCCATGCTCATTTAAAATATTCTGAATAATCCTTCATTTTGTATATTACGTTCTGCTGCAGCATGGCATTAGGCAAATTATGAATAGCATAATCTACTATAAATGTATAAATGAATGAAAATTAAGTAGGAAATCTTAAATCATCCGTCATGTTTTTTTTTTTTTGCTCATCTTCGTATTAAATGTCCGTTTGAAATGTGATAGGCAAATGTTAACTTGGGTTTATACAGTAGTGAGGTCATGACCTGCAACGTGCAAGGCTCGTGCACTTTGTGTTTATATGTTACACCAAAATTGGTGAATGAACTGCTGCAGCATCTGGCTGAAAACAGACTTCAAAGACCACGAAATGAGCAAAAAAAAATGAAAAAAACCCAGACTTCTCATAAAATTCAGCTAAACCAAAATCATTTACGATAGCAGTGTGAAAACCCAGAAACGCTCTTTTCTGGTCTTAGTCGTGTCATTATTTGAAATAAAAGATCATTGAAGATGGGGATGAGAAGTAACTAGACTCTATAGCAAATAAAAGCCCGAATGTACACGTCATCACTAAATCAGTGTTTTATGGGAGGCTAAGCAACAATAAAGCTGATGGAAAAAACAATGACGAAATTCAGATAGAAACGATGATAGCTAGCAATGATAGAAAATAGACCTGTATTGTATCCCAAAGCAGAACATTACTGAAATTAAGCAGTGACTATTCTGATCACTTCGACTTTTGTGAACAAAGAGACAACTTCTAGCCTCTAGTCATCTTGATGCAAGCACAAAAATGTCTTGGGGAAAACATTAAGCCGGGTCCACACCAACGAAAACATGGAAACACGAAACATGAAAACAGGAGCATGCTTCCAAAAGAAGATGTGTAAATATACCAAAAAGCAGTCGTTGTACAATGGCAGAGTACATCCTTGATACAAGCGCTGTAAATTGGGAACATTTGTTTCCTTTGATTCCGACAGTCTCTTGGACGATCAGCGAAATATTTACAAGTTTGCTGAAACATTGGGACAAAAACTTGGTAAGCACGACAACATGTTTTCAAAAACTTTGCTTTTGCTCCGTGATTTCGTTAGTGTGGACTTGTCTTTACATTTGCACAATTATTTCCAAACAGGATATCCCCTCACCCTCTGTGAATGTTATGAAAGTAGGAGACGTGTGAATCACCACCCGCCTGTTCTTTCTTACTCAATCTTTCAACGAAACATCTTGAAATTCAAAACATTCTTGCGGCGTGCAATATGAAATTCTTCTGTAATTACCATTCTGTTGTTTTCCTTAAAAGCCAAATAAGGTAAAACGCCATCGTGATAGAAATTCCTGTTATCATTGCATGAATTAGTTTTTTGTAGCTTGTTTTTTCTGCTAATTTGAATTTCAGGAAAAATCATTAGCTCTCTTTCTTTGTGGTGCTTTAAATAAAGATGACATATACAAGACCAGAAAAAAACAGAATTAAACCTGGCTGACTATGAACGTCATATAATTGAAAAAAAGATAGTGGCTTATCCATTTAATCTTATTGATCGAAATATATTTCCATTATTATATTTTTACATAAAATAAGCAGCTAATACCAGGTGGTTGTAAGTTGTATATATAGAAAAAAAAGAAGAATATTATACGAGCGTAATACTAGCTTAAAAAAAATTGCAAATGCTTTGGTACATTAAATACCTTGTAATCATGCATCTATCCATAACTGCATAACATTTCACTAAACATGAAGAATATCAAGATTGTGTCGCCCTAGTGTTTTCTAGGTTAAAAAACCATATCTGGTATATCACAAGTTCTTGGTAGCCAGAATGAAATCCTACCATTAGATTAGAAAGCAATTTACAAAGGCAACTTTCATCTTAGGAAAAGCTTGACAGCAGATTTATAACTTAAGATTTTCAAAAGTAAAAATTTAATCTTTTGACAGCCATCAGTGAAATGTATTATATCATTCCTGGTGGGAACCTATATATATAAGTGAACCTTTCTTTAGTTTATTGTGCATATTCGTTGAAATATATGATAAACCTTTTTATTCGGCAAATTTAAATGCCTCCCACCAAGCACATTTCTGATAAGTCCAGTATGTTTTATAAAAAAGTGCCCCGTTATCTAAATACTTTTGACACTTTAACACTTTCCATAAGACATGGGTAGTTAAGTGGACGTTGTAAAATAATTTGTTCCCATGAAAAATCGTTTGGAAACATTGATTTACGTGTGTTTACGTTAACAGATACAAGATTAGTTGGCTTCCAACGAAATCCTGACCTCTCAAGTTATTAGTCAGATGTGATAATTGGTCTGACTATACCAAAATTATAAGCATACATATATGCTTTTCTTGTCAAGTGACAACTTTGCACTTCTAAGGTTCTGCTTATTGTAAATTAGCAACACATTTATCGCATAAACACTTAAATGCGAGTTCTCTAATGCTCTCAGACAAAGTAGACTTGTAATTAGAAATGCCTTCAAGTATGAACAATCATTCCTCCCTTATAAAATGGCAGTTTATGAAAGGTTAACAATGTCTCGCTGTTATATTTTTCTTAGATTAACCTAATATATTTCAGATTATTTTCAACACTTAAAATGTCAGGTTTTTCCAAAAACTGATAAAAATTAAAGCACAATTAATAATAGCTGACAAGATTAATTACTCTAAATATTTTTCTTGATTGCCGACACTCAATAAAAAGCTATTTGTATAAGTTGATTGATAGTCAGTTTTCCAATTTGCAAGTTTCCAAGATAATGTTACCCTATTAATAAATTTGGAATTTTTAACGATAGAGAATAAAGTGTGTTGGATACTTTAACAGAATTCAAATAAAAACTAACTGAAGTACCCAGAACGAAAAATGCTTATCTAACCACACAATCAATAGTCACACTATAAAACAAGGCGCCAGATATGTTTTACGATGATCTTAAAGCTTGAAGAGTAAGCTTTTTTCAATAAATGTACATATTCTCAAACTTTATTTCATTCCAAAGAGTGCTACATCTAGCGTTTTCGGACACCCTGTTTTATGCAAATCGCTAAGTTGCGTGTGTTACTCCAAGAATATGTCTCCAGACATTTATTTCCTCGACCATGTCGCCATTTAAGGAACACTGACCCCTCGTTCGGAGATCTCGAAGGATCATTATCGCAGCACCAAACAACTTTACATCTTTTTTCGATAAAAAGGCAGTTTTTGTTTTTCATCCGTTTGGAGCTTTTTGAATGTGTATCCGTGGAAAGCAACAAACGTATGCTTACCATAAATCTCAAAGTAGCATTTGGAATTCACCTCAGAAATTATTGAAATACCAGTTTTCGAACTGCGCAAATGTTGTACACGTCCCATGCAGGAGGCCCAAGCAGCCCATATCAGGCCATAAATAAAGTAATAAAACACGCACTTAATAGCAATGTGCAACGGCAAGGTCTGGTGCGAGGCTCATACTCGCAGAATGGCAAAAAAAATACGCATGTAAAAAAGATGGGTCGATCAGGCAAGGGTTCAGAGACAACTGGACAACCGCAGTGGTCATTCCAAGAGCGACAGACTGACGCCAAACAGCGCGATGGCGGCTTCGATGTGCTTCAATGGCAGACTAACCATAATTTCTTAGCCTCAAGACCGGGACATACGTATGTCTTTACTTCCAAAAAGTAAACAAGACAGTCCATGCTTCTCCAGAAATGGTCATATATGCGAACGTACAGCCCTAGTGAAAAAAAAAAAAACAATACAGATTTCTATTGTTATTTGGAACATTGTTTTCTATTGTTATTTGGAACATTGTTTTCTATTGGTTTCAATAGAAAATTTCTATTGGTTTTATTGGTTTCAATTGTTTTCTATGGTTTTCTATTGTTCAGTCAATACAGCTAAGCCATGGAAGTCAATAGAAGCCAATAGAAGTCAATACATGAACCATAGAAAACAATAAAGGAGGTCTACATTACAAAACGGCGCATGTGCCATGCATGAGCGCCTCTAGTGGCCACATTTTCTGGGGGGACAGCCCAGCGTCGTCCATATAGCATTTCCATTGATTTTGCTTTTAGGAACGGATTTTTGTGATATTTGGGAAATTTAACGTAAGTTTTTGAAATTTGAGAGTGGAAATTGCACTTTGAGAACGTGTGGGCCACGTGCAAACTATTTTATTTAAACAAAACGGCGTTTTATTTAAATGTCACCACGTGCTTCTCTTACATACATCCTGTGGTATGAAATCTTGCAATTGACGTTCCTAAAGTTGTTTTTACAACATGGAACTCAACAATTCCTCTTCATAATGTTTGAAAATCCTTTTGGAGAGCGAAAAAAACACGTGTAACTCAATCATCAATGGCACGTTTTTGGCCTGTCCCCCCAGGAAACACCCTAAAACTACCACAGAGGGCGCTAAATTTAATGTAGACCTCCTCTATTAAAATCAATAGTGTCCAAATAACAACAGAAAACAATAGAAATCTCTATTGGTTTTTTCACCAGGGAGCCACGATGAACCTATATATACATCCAGGATTTTTCAGCGGCACAAGGAGTAGGGCATTTTGATTGTTCATATTACATGCTTTAAAGAAAACGTTCATGGGTATCATACTTTATACAAACCCATATCCCTCTTGACCCATATTCAAGCATGTGTATGCTTGACTGTTCAGTTTTCAGAGCCTGTCTCGCATGATTCTGTTTTAGAGTTCTCTTGTATTTACCATTTTTTTTTAAATTATGCAAAAGCGTATTCTCGGTCCTTTTATCTGAGGAAATTTCGTTCACTTGGCATCGAGGAATACGTGCAGTTTACCCCAAATTGAGCCATCGACATTGGCGTTGGCACCGAAAAGACGTTGCTAAGCTTAGGATTCTCACTCATTCAATTCTGTCGATTGCAATGTTAGTTTCTTTGATGCGATGCTGCCGTCACTCTTACCATGAAATGAGAAAATTCTTTGTTTCAACTTGCCATACTGCTTAACATTCGATAACAGACTTGCAATGCCTGCCTATTTCAACGATCTTCCCAAATTCCATGTCGGTCTTTGATTTTGTGCCGGTGAGAAAAATGTAATGTCGTGTTTCAGTACCACAATTTTTTAATTAAAGGAACGTCATCAAATTATCGAAACATGAAATTCTAATCAGCTATCCAATGAGTTTGATATTTGATGGCGATTATTAAGAAGTTTGGGATCAAAGTTGAAGGATCGACCTTTGACAATAACGAAAGTTAGTTTTGATCGGTTGCTCGTCTGAAAGACTAAATTAATTACGTTATGTAAATTACAAAATGATGGTACTGAAACGCGACATTAAGGTCAACTGATTGAGTGAACAGCAAAAGGACCGCTGTTTACTGTGAAACAAACATTGCGGCAAGGAATTTTATTACAAATAAAAATAAATTAAACGTAAAATGTAAACATGGAACAGATTTGAGTATACGACATAATGAAAAACGAATCTTACTTAATCCCGCCATACGACATCTATACTTTTCATCAAATTTACGCGTTATATATAAAAAAAAGTCATTGAGATGTTCCAATATTAACGCAACAATGATTTTGATATATCGAACACCAAATTCATTTTATTTGAGTATATTCGAAACGTTTGTAAATAGACTCTATAACCATGCAGGAATATTACCGCTATGTACTATACGTATACGAGCGCAAATACCGAAATCAGATTTCCAAATGCAATTTTTCTAATTTTCCGTAATACGGTTTTTAAATTAAGTCACATGAAATCAGCTTTATAATCAAATGGGATATGAAAGCCATTACAGAAAGTCAGCGTATAATAAAAGCGCCGTGCAATAGAAAGTTTATGTAGCTCAATAAAAACTCAGGATCTCAAATAAGACGCAAGGAGTCTTAAAACCCCATCAAATCTCAACGCTGAACGAAAAGTAAAATAAACCCAGCTTTCGGCAAAAGCTTTATAAAAATCACATAACCAAGTTGGATTTTCTTACTTTTCGTACTATTTCAGAATGATGCTTCAAATCCTACCAATACAAAATTACACAACTGTATAGCACAATTAACCTTTAATCTTTTGAGGTCCAGTTCCGTACTCTTTTACTCGTTACTCAAATTCATTCAATGTTACCAACTACTGCCCAACACAGGTATCCACCACTATCCAAAACATATTAAACAGCTTATAGAAAATAATTTTGAAAAGCTTTTTGTAGTTCAAAAAAAATCTATACAGATCACAAATGCATGTTTCGAAATATTTTGTTCAATGCATTTATCAGTATTACTATACCAAATACATCATGTGCGGTATTTATATACTGTATAAATGCAAATACATTTCAATATTTGATTATGTATATGTAGGGCCCAAAAACACCGCATCTACGAATACCTATGCACATGGGGGTAAAAAAGTGCTATTGCAACGTTGTAAAATGTTGAACATATTCAAGACTCTTGTTTACAAATTGGAAATTGGAATTTCTATGTTGATGTTACCCAACCGTTGTTGCTTTGATAGCAGATAGTAAGTTGCAGTTGGTCTTAAAACTCGTTTCACATTCCATTACGTTGGCTATTGTGTCTACAGATTACATAGCATCCAGGTTCTATGTGTAACGCTTCGGTTGAATGGACTCAACCATGGAATAAAAAGCACGATTTTCCAAGTTAAGAGTAAATACGTTTTAGAAAAGCCATGCATATACAAAACATGTGTTCGAGGTCCACATTTGCACGTATTTGAAAACGGTATCTCACTAAATCTGTTTCATATATTACATGAAATACGTTGTTTTTCAAATACACAAAACAAGCCCAATGATGTCAGGAGCAAAGTAAGCTCACCTACTTCAAAGTCGTACACAAACCAGATATCCAAATGAAATTTGTCCGCCTTGAGGCAGACAAGATCATTTCATTCACAATGCATACTCATTGCCAGCAGTTGTTTTCGATAGCACACAGTGTACGTATATATGTGCCATTTTTCATTTCCTGCTGCAGGCTTACTTTCATATTGCCAAAGTCATTGTCTCTAGAGTTCGAGCCCCTTGGTTATCGAATGTGCACTGTTTACAAATCTTCGATCGTACAAAATTAAGATTGAAAGAAATAAACTATACAGTAGTTTTACATAGAATTTCTTACGTGTATGTTGAAAAAAGTAAACTTTTTCAAATAATTCAAATAATTTGTAGTTAAATAAGAGGAAATGTGGTGGTGTTCAATTCGCTGTCGTTGATACTGTCAAATATCTGGGGTTTATACTACCAAAAACATCTTGCCATCACCATTTCACAGAAATTGTTAGTACAGCAAACCAACGCCTTAGATTCATTCAACGTGTTCTGAGCTGAATTGAACTTGGTTCAACGAAATATGAAACTTCATCAGATTTTCGAATTTCAACAGAATCTGTTTCATATTTTGCGTATGATTCAACATAAGAAAGCACAAGTGTTTTAAGCCTCTTGTTTTAAGAATTTCATATTTCAATCTATTTGGACACAATGGGTTTTTATCTGTCTTAATACAGTTAATTTTCTAGTATTGGATCCATAAATATATCAATTTTTTGTGGTTATTACGGAGAGGGCTTCAACCTCGCAAAACTCCAATTTGGCAATAGTTTATATTTTTTTTGTTACATTTGTAAAAATGCAGGTCTCTGAAGTACGATTTCACAATAGGTTTCGAAAGGGTAGGAAATAACCTCTTAATGTCGAAAACTCAGCTAGTCTAGCAATTAACCTATATATATATATGCCAATGATATCATAAAATTGATAAAAGGACGCTCTTTATTGGTTTGTTTGGGGGTTTAAATGGCCTTTGCTGAACATTTTTTATTGTTTTGTTTGTAGGCTAGATGTTATTGGATTTCTATTGCTTTCATTTAAAGGGCTATCGAAGACGGCCTTTTCTTGGTCTATTACAGCTATCTTCAGTTTCTGCCTATAAAAAAATCTGTCTGGTCTCTAAAAAAATATCTGCAAAGAGGATTTTCGAAAACTTCGGGTTTAACAAGTTTCGTTCAAACTGTGAAAAATGTGTCAACTGAAATTATAATCGGCATAAACAAATATGTGAATGTCTAAGCATGTACTCAGGTTTATTCATATCATTCGGTATTCATAACATGTTTACACGCATGTTCATTAAGGGTGGTTTGCGTGTTGATCCCAACCTTTTAATAAGGCATTAGCTACTATTTAGAATGCAAATAATTTCATTAAAAGGAATTATATTGAGATTAAAGCACCACATAACATGCTAAAAGTTGACAAATTAGATTTAAACACGACAACGACAGCCAAAACCTGGTAATGTCGTGTTGTATTAAATGTGTACCCCCTAATAAGGGCAATCACTGAAAGCTTATGTGTAGTGCTAGTGAGTTAATAGCAGTGTTGGGCAGTAATTGAGTTCATCGGATGAATTTGAGTATCGAGTAAAAGAGTACTGAGTACAAAGAGTAATTGAATACAAGATGTACATAAGTAATTGAATGCAAATGTACTCAAAACGTAAGAGTATAATTCACTCGATTACAAAAATGTACTCACAATGGGTGATTACAAATGTCCTTGAGTATTAACGTAATCTGAAATTATGAGTACCAATGTAATCGAATATGAATAGAAATACTTTAAGTATGTAATTGAGTCGCATTTAATACATTTAGGTAACGAGTATAGAGTTACTACTCATACCTATGAGTACAATTTACCCAAGTCTGATTACAATACTATTCATACTATCAAATATGATTCCACAGGTACTCGTAATCAGTACTTCTGCACATGAGCATATATTTGCCCAAGTTCGATTACTCATTTCATATGACTATACATATACTTATTACATGTACTCTACTTTTACTTTCCACTGCAATCGTAATCAGTAGGGACTCCTAATGTCATATTTAGTCTATTATCCAAAAGTCTAATTCAAGAAAGACTTATGAAATGCCATAAACATTTCAAATCGTGGCTTGGAAATACGTTGTAAGGGTCAATTAACTGATTCATCTTGAAAGCAACCACTAAATGGCTAGTATCTGAAAAAAGAGGTCACACGGACGTTTCACAGCGAAATATTTATAGCATAAATACCCATGACAAATTCATAGAAATAAAAGCAGCCATTTTATGAGCGAAAACAAATTTATGGCTAACATGGGATATTAAGGTTTTATTTCAGAGTTAAGGGTCCATGCCATTAACAGAATAAAAAAAAAAGTCTAAGGGCAATAAATATTACGAGCCATTCATGAAAATCCTAACAGTTGTTTCTGGCAGTTTACACTAATTCAACCGAATCACCTACTTCAGCTGAATAAATGCTCAAGTTCTTGTGGTCATGCAAGTTTTACTGTAAAAACACTTATTCATTGTTTTGTTTAAAAGAGAAAAACTGCGCCGCTAGAAGTATGCCACCATTTAAAGTGTGCATTACAAGCCTACTACAACCCATATATTGCCTCGTAAAAGAACCATGCTTTGTCCGTTTTGAAATTTCATTTCAGAATTTCATTGCGGTTTAGATTTAAGTAAGCTCAAATAGCATTGCCTGCAGGACAAAACAGTACATACGCTTTTACAAGTTTGCGAACCATCTTAAAGTAGAAATCATAGTTACTAACCAAGGTTGACAGTGAAATTAAATTCCAAAATGTTTATTCATTTTGTAGTTTTGTATTTGCGAATAGTTCACAAGAGAATCTTTCATTAAAAACTGGGCTTAAAAGTACATTCATTACAAACTATTCACTGCTTAAATTCCGAGAATAAACTTTGTGTAAAACTTTCAGATCTAATGCCGAGTTTAATTCAGTACATGACTGAAGTACATGACTGTATACGTCATTAAGTTATCAAAACAGGCAATACTCACTGATAAATTATCAGCTTATCCAATCAAATAACTACCCACTGCGACCACAATTACAATGATATGGATTGGATAACTCCTTTAAAATTAAGGACTCCAAATTGAGCCAATAGGATGCATATGTTAGTGATGACAACTAGTTTATTAAGTACAATTTGTGTTTATAAATTACAATACTATAGGTTCAAATTCGATGTGATGCGCACGTACTTGAGCGTTCATTGCACATTTATTGGTTTTATTATAACGCTTGGTTTTGATATTTGACGTAACCCTACCCACCAGCATAGCATCAGAATTAATACCACATAAATGCATTGCTGGCATTTATGCAACAGACCATTTCCCTGTAACTCCTGCAGTCCAATCACACTTAACCAACAACCTCCCTCCTGTGGCGAGATGAGTTAAGCCTCATGGTGCCACCTTAATTACTCTTTCTGGTCAAAATACTTCCAGCAACTTTTCACCCATAATCTCTTCTAGTGGTAATTTTAAAGGACCTCGTACCACATTTCGCCTTTATCATCACTACAATCGTGCAATCTGCGATCAAACGATTGGCGAAATACCTTAGAATTTATATACAAATCCATCGACTTTTTCAACGTCGTTAATCGTTAAGTGATTTTAAAAGAGCATGTAATCAAATCCTTGGAAAAGCTAATTTAAGCCTATAGATGCAACTCGGACATGTAATCAGCGCTTGAAGGAGGAATCCAAAGTCTGTAGGAGCAGTTTAAAGGATCTATGATGAAACGAGAAAATAAAATCAATTTTCTCGTACCGATGTCATATTGACTGAGATTGCGCACCAAAGCCTCGTTGAATGAGCCACCCAAGTAGAGCAAATGGTTTCCTTATTCTCCTAGGAGGTTTGTTGACCAGCCATCACGCCAACAATAAACGGTCAGCGACATGAGGATTCCATCCTTTCTGAAATCGAATTATGGGTTTAATCCAGCATCAAAACGTACACAAAACGGGAAAGTGACTTCCCCACCCCAAAGCCAGACATTTTTTGCTAAGGATTCCACGTTTAAAGCTTGCTGGCCACGAGTTGTTATTCCCTGGAACTTATCCTCTGACCCGCGATGTATCTTGGGGGTGTCAACTTCCACTTGAAAAGTCATGCGATACAGTCGCTGAGCATTTTCCATCGATGAAATTGCCCTATAAGGCCCCAGAATAATCCGTTCTCCCGATTTCATCATGAAATGTTTGCTCTGGAAGTCAATCGATCCATCGCATGCAGTTTCTTTTATTGCCAATGACTGACGACCATTTTTGCCTCATGCCTTCTTGGTTTTACTTAGCCTATACCAACAGTCAAAGTTTGCTCATCAAAAATTCAAAAAAGCCTGGGCAAGAGCCTGAGCAGCTGCTCGTGTGCCATCTTGAGCCCCAGTTAAACGCCCCAGCCTTAAAAAAAATGGCAGCAGAAAATGTCCTCCAGCAGCTATTTTGCAGCCAGTAAAGGGTTTTAAAGAGCTGTCAGTTTATCGTAAACGCTGCCTGATGACAGTCTACAATTGCTTGTTTCTGATGCGTGTGTTTTCTCAAAACAGACATTGGAAAGAAATAAAATACAATCGAACCTCCCTGTGTTGGGCAGTACAAGAATGGCAGATTGGGTTTGAAAGGAGCTGTAGTTTCAAATCACTATGTCATGTAAGTAGATGATAAACAAATGTATGCAGATATCGTAATTAACACAAAGGATCAAACGGTGGAAAATGCAAACAATAAATAACGTGCTGATTAACCAAGAACTTCAACAATTTCTAAAGGGACCGTTCAAAAATTATGTCACACCTAGGGGGTGGGTGGGTTGTTTGGTTTTTGTGACAATTGTGACCAAG
>JAQGBW010004107.1:0-14510 GCA_034698625.1 Julus scanicus | reverse complement strand
AAGCAAAAATGTTCCTGGCTTTAGTAAAAACTTTTCCGGTCTTAGTTAAAAACTTTTCCGGCTTTAGTCAAAAACTTACCCTGTCTTAGTCAAAAGCTTCTTCCTGGCTTTAGTCAAAAACTTTTCCGGTCTTAGTAAAGCAAAAATGTTCCTGGCTTTAGTAAAAACTTTTCCGGTCTTAGTTAAAAACTTTTCCGGCTTTAGTCAAAAACTTTCATGATTTCATCAGATGTTTTCATATTTTAGTCAATTTTTCCTCATTTATGCCTTGTCTTAGATAAATTTCAATTTCTTTGAAAACCACAATTTTTTGATCAAGTTTGCTTCAGTTTGTGATTCATAAATCTCCAGAACCATAATTCAAGTTGTGCGCAAACTGGCCACCACCGGTGACTCAGCCGGACCCTGGCCTGGGGCAGCTCTGGGTGGAATTGTGGGGGGTGACCTTCCCCCTCACACGGAAATGCGGAGTTTGACCGTGTGCCACTCAGTGCCACTCACGGCTTCTTAATTACTAAACACCATAAATTATAAAACCATTTTCGCCTATTGTTTTTCTTAACTATTTGCCCATGAAGTCGACTGGACAACGATCCAAAATGGCGAAAGTTTGAATGTTATCCTAATTGAAGGTCCCAGTCGATTACTTAAGACATTTGACTGAAAATAACAAAACCAAATTGAGTAAGTTGTTGTTTTCGTGGCACTAACCCCGACCTTGAAATTGAAACCGTGCATTCGAAAATAATAAAAAACAGCGGTTATGAAATAACGAATAACGAAAAAAAGGCGACATCCGTGACATCGTTTTTTCATGCGCGATTAAAAAATAGTGGCGAGGTTAGATTTCGTAGTAGAATGGCGAACACCCGTACGGTCAGTTCTGGAATTAAGTTTAGGGCCCGCAAAGTCCGATCCGGGACCCTCGATCGCAGCGCCATCTCTGGAACGGTCAGAAGAGGAAGGGGCAGAAGTGCGTCTGAAATGCAGAAAAGTGATATGTTACAGTGGCCAAGAGTGGTTCTAATTGCTGTCCTAGGACCCTTCACTGACACCACCATCTCTGGAGGAAGTTGGAACAATGAGAAGGAAAGCTCCCCCTGAGGCGCCAACTCCTACGCAGCTAACGAGTCCATACAAGGAGAGATGGGGGAAAGAGATAAAGAGGGGAATTAAGCCTTATTGATAAGTCCACGCTTACCAGGCAGGTCTATGAATACCTAAAAGGAAATGAATGAGAACTGGGAACCTCGTGGTTTAAAAGGACCTACTTCGTAAGGTGCTATCGAAAGCACGCGACTGCCTTAAGGCCCCTTCACTCTGTACGCGCCTTTACGCGAAATATGACGTCACTAGCAGACAGCTTCGCCACGCGTAAAGGACGCGTAGGAGAATAGAAACAGTTTCTATTTTGACCAATGGGGAAGCGAGATTTCCCGGCCAATGGGAAGAGAGATGGGAAAAGCAGACACTCTAATACTTTTTCGGCAATTTGCATTTTCGATTACTAGATGGCGCTGCCAATGCGGCCAGTATAGCCAATCAGAGAAGAGGTCTAACGTTACGCGGACTTTACAATGTGTAGGGTGTTGGCGTAACTTGAGCGTAGCGTAGCGAAAACGTGACAGTGTGAAGGAGCCTTTACATCTAAAAGGCACGACTTCGAAATGAACCGTTACAAGACCTCGACCTAGCCCAAGACCTTCTTAGGGCTATCTATACGGCCCCAAAGTAGGACTCGGAACATACGCAGCGATCCTACGTTACGTCGGGGCCACCGCCAAACACTCGGTCCCACATTTCGCATCTGCCGTGGTCCCAGGAACCTATCCGTATATACCGTATTTTACGGACTATAAGACGCACCTTAATTTTTTAAGCAATTTTTAAAAAAAAAACAAGTAGTTAAGACGCACCTGAGTTTTGGTGGCAATTTTTTGTAGAAAAAAAGTGTCTTCTAGTCCGTAAAATACGGTTTACATCTTTATGGCTCCAACGTATAACTCGGTACATACGCAAGCAGTCCTATGTTACGTACGGGCCACCGGTCCCACATTTCAGCAAACGGACTTTAACCGTAACCGTTATGAGGGTTTATGCATGTTATCCAGTCCTTGTTCATTCGGTCCTAACATACATTGGTCACGTATACCGGGGTTACGTCGGGGCATCTGCCATGGTCCCAGAAACCTATCCGTAATGCACCGTCGGAGTTTCTTCAACTCCTTAATGCCACTTGTTTTGACGGTCTGTTTCACTCCTAATTCTGCGTGGTGTTTTTTAAAAGTTTTTTATCTCTTTTTCTCACTTTTTCCTTCCAACTTTTCCCTCTTTTGTTGTTTTTCCTCGTGTCTAAGGGATGCTAATTGCAGTGACTAAGGGGTTGAATGAGGTTTCATTGACCTTCCTCTTAAATCCAACTCATCATCCTACTTCCACTCTGTTATTATTTGTCTTTTCACCCTTTGCTTCCTCCAATTCCTGGTATTGTCCTTTCAAAAGAAGACACTACTCATCTCCCCTTCCTCCAAGTCAATACCCCCAATGGGAAGAAAAAACATTTAAATACAACTGTTGAGGAAAATCGCAGAAATGTGCGAAATTGTTGAACTCCCGAGTAACTTGCTTCACCGGGTTCCCCACAACCTGGAATGTCAGGGAATTTTAGCGAGTCAAGGGCGGTCAAAAAGTCTCGCATATCCGTTTAGTATTCGAAAACCAGATGTCGTGCAAAAAAACTGAAATGGCCGTTTTAAAAAGCAGGAAATTTGGGTTTAGATCACTTCGTGGCACCACAATTCATGCGGAATTTCGAACAAACTATGGAAAACAAAATGGCGCCTCAAAATCGAACAACGATACGCAGCGTTATTTTCATTTTTCAGTGTTGACAGGCATGAAATTTCTAGTGAGAGGGGTTGAAACATTCTCATCGAACGTTGGGATAAATGTGTCCACAAACTCGGGTCCTACATCCAAAAATAACAAATTTCCCGCTCCTTAAAATGACTATTTCAGTTTTTTTCTACGACATCTGGTTTTCGAATAATAAACGAATATGCGAGACTTTTTGACCGCTTCTCGTACAAATCATCGCCAAAACATTATCAATTCATTTCAAACGTAATCTAATATTTAATTATTTTTGCACTTTTGTTTTCTCTCCAGTTTTTTATCTACTGGATGGTGTCATTGATATTTTGTTTGTGGGATGTATTTTCAATGAAAGGTGTTTTTTGTTTTTGTTTCATGGCCAGTAACATTTGCTCCGGAGGTAATTAAAATCAACTGTTAGATTTTCATTCCTGTTTAGGATTACTGTAATTACGTTTTAGGAGGACATTCGAGTGCGTTGTGAATAAACACTCGAGTATTTACTCCTTTTTTTTTAATCTGACGATTGCCTCACCTCAAATTGTTTGGGACTAGTTTGGGAACTTTCTCTCTGTCCATTTCAGACATTTTTTTGACTAATTGGTCCCGCAAAGTTATGCAAATGTGAGAATCATAACACAATTGAGGGGGAGACAAATGTCACGTCCTTAGGGGCTTTTTTAGGGGGTCCGAATTCAAAACCTTATTTTGTACATCCAAGGCCACTGCAAAAACTAAAAAGCCGGTTTTCATCTTCTTAATCGCTCTAAAAAAACTTTTAAAAAAACCAGCTAAATTATTAAAATTTATGGATGATATCTGCCTGGGTCATCTTGTCTGGACACAAAAAAATTGAATTTTTAAACTCTTTTTTTGAAATGAATGTTATCGGGGGATGAAGAAGTTTAGAGATTAAAATGTGGCTCATCTTTTCATCTAAAAAAGTATTTGAACACCCAAGTTCTGCTAATAATTCCAGAAATAATTATAATATGACAAGTTTATTACGAAAAATTTGTAATGCACGAGTTTCTCGGTGTGAGGTCAGTTTGATTTCTTAGGACAAAATTGCTTCGGAAACTTAAAAAGTTAAAAGTTAAAAAGTTTGCGAAGGAGCTCTGCATTATTGCGATCGGAAACCGTTAAAGCGCTTAAGATATTTTTAAATTTTTCTACAAAATTTTCAGTCTAAACTTAGTTTTGCAATCCCGCTTTCCGAACACGAGTTTGATCTCTTGATCTAATGGGAGTAGGTACTGTATGACTCGATTTTCAAGGTTTTTAAGTTTATTTTTTGCAGGCTTCTCCTATTAAACGTCCTCGTCCACCTTTCGTGCGGTTTGAAATTTCGTTTATCGTAGTCCCCGTTGCTACGGGCTTTTTCTCGAATGTCTTAATTCTGATTATTATTCTGAGCCGTTATTTCAAATTTTAGCGGGTTTGGGACAGGACCGATGCCAGGTACGAGGCGATTTGCGCAGCTTCCGTAGAAGCGTAGTTATAGGACCGTAGAAGCCTTCGCTTTTCACCCCGCATCGCTTTTTGCCGTTGTGTCCGATATCTCCGCTAATTTTTCTTTTTTCTTTTCCATCAGAGCGTTCGGACGAATGTATGGCCATTCCGTCTTTCGCGGATCCGTCTGTCTTGCTGACTTACTCTCTGTCCGAGAAGGGATCTCTGGCCACGCGCCGGGTCATCTCGGCTCTGGGTTACACTCATCCGGACATTACGTATTGTCCGGGACTCTACGGACTCTCCAGCATTTTTCTGCACTACATGAGCGGTTGGTATCTTATTCGAATCGGGTTTGCGGGTGCGGTTTAAGGAGTATGTCTAATTTCAAATGAATTTTTAGGAACCTCGCGTCGTATTTTTGATCGCCGATAACTGATTATCGCAACTTTTTTTTTTCCAGAGGAAGATACTTATAATTGCTTGTACGTTTTGGTGGGAAGTCGGCAGGGGAAGTTCCTCCATCAGACCAAATTGGGATACGAGGCAGCTTGGAGAACAGTTTTCACATTAACCAAGAAACACGCGGTAAACACACGAGGGGTGCTTTTTTAATCGTTAATAAAAGCGGAGGTTTTTGCATTGTCTTCCGCCGTGCGAGCGAAACAATGGCTTACGAATAATTAAAAGCGGGGGAAGTCGATGGTTTTTATAGATTTTTATAGCTTAATAAGCCGATGCGCTTTGTCGACATAAAGTTAAGCCGATCGTGACACGATTTTATGCTCGGATCACCGCTGACTTATAAACCGTGAGCGTCGTTAAATTTCTCGGTCGTTTAAATCTCGAACTCGTGCCCGTTTCAGAAAACTGCTTTTGCCCACATCGGAAAGTTCGCGAAGAACGCCGACCTGTTGGAACGCACCTTCTCGCACTGGTACTGGTGGATTTTCCAGCATCTTCCTTTCGCACACATGGTAATTAAAACGGTTTTTGGGATTTTGGCGTTTACTCGTTCGAAGAAAAACTTTCTTACGTGCGTACGACTTATTTTTTATTTAATTCCAGGTTCGCGTTATCGATTGCTATTTATACGAAGGCAAGAAAGTCCTGTACAGAGTGGCGATTGCAATTATAATGCTTTTCGCAAAATATTCCGGTAAGAGTCGACAGAGTCGGACCGTCGTTAACATTTCGTAAAACCGAAGCAACGTTTAACCGAAATATATTCAAGATGCGGGTTTTTTATCTTTCAGCAAAAGACGATTCGCCTTTCGCTCAGGAAGCCCGCAATTCCAGCCTGCAGTCCGGCATCGCTAAATTTTGCCACGAAATTCCAGTCTCCCCCAGTCGGCTCATGAAGGTGAACTTTTTGTCTTCGTTTTCCCCCCACCTCTTTTCGGTTATGTGCCCGACGTTTGTTTCAAATCGTTGTCGTCCTTTCGAACGCAGGTCGCGTTCGGCATCCGAGGTTTCAGCCAGAAAAGCATCGACGCCACTTTTATGAGGAACGAAATGGGATTGAAGAGCAAGAGCATCGTGTGCGCTCCAACGCCAATCACGAGGTCCTTCTCTTCCGAAGGGATTTTACCCACTTCTCAGTCGCAGATAAACATACACTCCCAGTCGCATACGATCGGCGTCAAAGAGGTAAATCTAGTCGTAAATTTTAAAGTAACAAAATTATTGCCCAAAGTCTGGAAACCTGACCCCTTCTTCCGCGTACTGAGGTGCGAGCGCGAACCTCGTTAAAAGCCACTTTTGTCTCGGATTACGTTGTCTTAAGTTAATTCGTTTCGAGGGACTCGCAATTAATCCGGAGAAAGAGTTTTGTGTTTTTTGATATCGCAACTTATCGGCTCGTTACGTTGTGTGTACGTGTTAGCGGCGTTGGTCGATGGGAGTCCTTCTTCCTCCGATAAGGAACTTCAAAAATAACACCCTAACCTCGGATCAAGTAAGTTTCGCTCGGGCATTGTTTTTCGTCGAGCACTTTCGTCAACCTGTTTTCATTTTATTTTTGGTTTCTTCCCGCATGGACTTCTGTCGATTCACCGTTTAAGTTTCTAGTTGTTTTGCCGTGAACCCAGATTACGAGTTTCGATGTCGTTTATTTTTTATCGTTTACGCACGGTCCAAGCTCGATTCGTATTTATATTGACCACTATCGTACCCATTTTCGCTTCCTCGCAGCTGCTGAACCTGTGGACCTGGCTGCCCACCCGCATCACCATGTATCAGCCGGAACTGGTGTACACCACGGAAGAGCACGGATGCAGCCTAATGACCTTTTACACCCGCGTCCAGGACCACGAGCAAAGTCTCATCGTCATCAAGACCACCACCAACGAGGTTCGTTCCAAACGCTAGCTAATTCCGGCTTTCGATGCCGCACGCAGTTATCGGTAACTGCGCCGAGGTTCCGCTTAATTTCGGTTTACGCATTCGTAAAACTTACGTAAATGTCTCGTCGCTCGCTTTAGGTATTCGGCGCGTACTGTTCGTCCAAGTGGGCCGAACGCAACACGAAGAGCGACACGGGAAACAGACAGAGGTATTTCGGAACGGGCGAAACCTTCATATTCACTATCATTCCCGAAATGAAAAAATATCCGTGGGTGGGACTGAGGCACGACAAAGGAGAATCGGGGCCGTTGAAGCACTCGGCCGAACTTTTCATGGCTGGGGACAACCACATGATCACCATCGGAGGAGGGTGAGCGTCTCGATTCGACTCGGTAAAACCGCGTGCCGAGCCACGTTTTAATCACCCCTTTTTTTTACTTTAGCTCCGGACAAGCCATATGGATCGACGGATACATCCGGTACGGAGGAACGGCACCTTGCGATACGTTCCAGAACCCGCCTCTCTGCTGCCTGCAGGACTTTGAGATCAAAGTGCTGGAAGTTTTCGCATTCGTGTGAAGCGAAAGTGAAGAAAAAACATCGCCTCGGCTGCCCCCTATTGGGAAAACGAGGCGTTTTTCCACCCCCCGAGTTCGTTTTTCGCTTATTATTTTTATTTTAAATGTTGCGTTTGTGCCAAGCACTCTTTTGTCCATACTCAAATTGGCACGATGGCTACCCCACTTTTTGTTCGTCGGTTCGGTGCAACGGTGGATCGTCCGAAGCGAGATTCAGAAAAACTCGCGGTTCTCGAAGAAGGAAGGCTCGAGATACGTTCTTCGGGAGGATTCGACGGGCTGGTTCCCGTAAGACGCGCTCGCGTCCCGCCGATGGAAACATTTTCCTTGCTTTTTGGATTTTCGTTATCGAAGTAGTCACTCGAAAGACCGGGGAAGCATCCTCTCACCTCGCATCGCCCGCCGGATGTGGCCGGAAGTTTTAACGCGCGGTAACTTTACTCGTCGAACTAGCGATGAATCTTTTTTAAAGATTGCGGCCACGGAAATTATCCCGAAGGACGTGAGATCGGACAGTCGGCATTCGCTTTTATCGTAGTCGCAACGTGTCACGGGGAAATATTATAAGCTCCTCTGAAAGGCCAAGTTTTGAAAGTAAGTTTCGGTAAAGCTACAAACTAAACGCCAACTACTGAAAAAGTTGATTCTAAAGAAATTTCAAACCTCCGGACTTTCTTAACAAATTATGTTTTGATTTCTGTACGGGTTTGTTCTTTTAGCGTTGCGGGTGCCGGCGTTTGTGTTTTACCGAACTTACTTTCGAGAAGTTTTTTTTTCGGGGTTCGAAACCTCTTTTTAAGGTCGTCAAAAACAGTCGCCGCGCATCGTCGTTCTTAGAATAATCGGTCACCGTATCCTAGTTAAAGCATCGAAATGCAGCTGCCGGATGCCAAAAAATCTGGATGTCACATAAGGGTTGATCTCAAGGGAGTCCTGCGGAGTCCGATAAGGCGGTCCTAAGGCTCTTTCCGGCAATGCGGAGTACTCGCTCGAGTATATTTTTACGATTAACGAGTAAAGCGGAGCAAAATTATCGCATTAGCCGGTAAAGGGGTTTGGGGGTTGCCGCAAAGGCGTGCGAGTAACGTGGTTTTTTTTTTCACTTTTTTAAAAGATTTTGTGTGGTTTTCCTCGCGGATGAAGACGTAGCGTAAGCAGGTAAATGTTGCGACATTGTAAACCTAGTCAAACTTTTTTGTTTTCCTCTCTCTCGTACTCGTTTCTTTTATCGGCAAATATCGTGTACGTATGTATATATATGTGTGTCGTATTCGTAATAGTCATTTTCAAGCGTCGTTTCGAATGCACCGCTTTTTTTTTTCCTTTTCAGAAACGCTTTTTTTTGTGTGTCAGAAACTGCAAAGTTATCGAAAACGTTGTAATAGCATTATGGCAACAATAAAAGCGCGAGTGTAAGAAGATAGGATTTATTTTTTAAGATTAACGGTCGAGTAAGTTAACCTTACGGTTGTTATAATCCCAGACTTTTGAGTTACCCGAAAGTTAGGGTTTAAGGTTTTGACCGCAGTGGAGGTTTTCTGCTCTTTCTACGAGACTTTCGAGTGTCCGCAGCGACCTCGAGAAGCCATGGATGAGCAGTCCTCGAGCCGTCTGGTTTTACAGACACGGCCCGACGAAGGTGGTGGGATCATCGGTCGCCGTAGCAGTGCGCCATCATCTTCCTCCAGAAGATCGCCGATGCGGCATCCACGAAGTCTGCGGAGGAGATTTTCTCCGCTTTCCACTTTGCGGCCGGCCATTTCGGTTTGACCGCGTCTTCGGCCACCGTGGCCTCGATGACCTTCTGGGCGACTCTACCGGACGGCCCTTCCTCTCCGGACTCCGCTTCCAGCGCCGCGAACAAAGTTCCGATCCTGCGGACGAACTCCTCGTAGATCTTGATGCAGAAGAGGCCGGCTCTGAAGGCCCGGAAGGACACCACCTCCTTGGGCGGGATGTATACGTTCTCCAGCAAGTGACGTTCCTCTTTGGCCGACAGACCTCTGCGGTAAGGAATGACCGGGATTATTAGGTAAGAAGTAAGGCTCTACTTTTCACTTTTAAATTAGAGAAACAAAATATTTACGGAGTCAGCATCTGCATCATGTCCATGTAAATATCACCGGTTATTCCCTTCAGGTTTTCTTTAACTGGAAGATAATTTTTGAAATTTAAACCAAATTTGGATTAATTTAAAGCCTTTTTCGTGGTTTTGATTAAGCTTTCTACCTCTACATTGGCTGGCGATGATGAAAGCTCTTTGAATGTTGTTTTCGAAAGACGGATTGGAACGATATTCGGGAATCAAAAGCACTTGACAAGCTTTTTTTGCAGCGTTGCATTTCGTGTTTTCCCATTCAAAACTGGGGGAAAAAATGATAAATTAATTTAAAAATAAATTGGTTAATGTGGATTTTCTTACTACGCTGATCAAAATATCCCAGGAACGGGGTCATTTCTGTTTCCAAAACATAAGAGACCCTCAAAAGGGCAGATTTGGCTCAACTGACGAAATTAAAGAAAAATTGCCGAAGGGTCCTTCCAGCGGTGAAAGAGCCGGAGAGCGTCCCGGAAGAGGAGCTCTCAGGGTCTATCCGGCGGTGAAAACAAATGTATAACTTCCCGAGAGAAGTACTTTAAAGTGTCCGATAACTTGTAAATATTTTTTAAAAAATCAGTCCTGGAACTTTTTGATCAGTTAAATAATTAGCGAATAATTAAAATGATGACTAACTGATTGGCTAAGAATTCGAACGGGTTCGCGGGTCGATGGACCAACACTCGTATCATAGCGGCTTTCACGATGTCGTCCAGCTGATTTTTTTCTGCAAAAACACAGAAAGAGCCGCTAATGAAAAATATTAATTTGTTAATGCCGATTAGAAATTGGCGTAACGAGCGTTTTAATCACCGAGGTATTTGTTTTCTGAAAGTACGACTCTTCCCATTGTGTTCATGGACTGAAGAAGGGCCAGGCGTCTCTTGTCTTGACCGGCAGCCGTCAACATCATCTTGTCACTACTGTTGTTGTTGTTGTTATTTAACATCATTAATCCCCGTTTTACGCGTGTAATATTAACAAAATCACGATTGTTTACATCGGGTTGCCATGACAACCAAAATCCATCTGCCTCTGGACTAGGTCACTATACTAGATGTGGGACTTGTATTTTTACAAATTAGTAGCATATTCCATGTGGTTTCGTCTTCTTAAAAAACACAACTTTGAGGTAAGATGTCGGCTAGAGAAAGAACGAAACTTGTACGTTGTATTTTAAAGATTACCTTTAAGTATTTGAATTACCCGCCTTGAAATTTTTGTTTTCCAGTGGTGCATTGTGGGAACTGGAGCGTGTGCACGTGCTGGTCGTATGCGCTAATGGAAGATAGGAGCCATTCTGCCCAAATTCTGCTGGTTAACGAATGGGCCAATGGGGGTTAGGAGCCATTATGCACATGTTTTCTTGGTAAATGAATGGGCCAATAGAGATTAGGAGCCATTCTGCCCATATTCTGCTGGCTATTGGGGGTTAGGAGCCATTCTGCCCATATTTTGCTGGAAACAAATAGGCCAATAGCGGTTAGCTGCCATTCTGCACATGTTTTTTTATTTAACGAAATGGGCCAATGGGGGTTAGGAGCCATTCTACATGTGTGTTTTGGGTGCCGTATTTGAAATTTTAAAGGTCTCGAAAAGTGTTAAGATGTTGGCGGCCTTATTGGGCCTGTGTTATGCCTTAATTTAAGTTAAAAGAAATGTTTATTTTTATTTTTTGAGTTCCTTTGTTTGCCGATGTCAAAGGTACGTGGCGTTTGCCACGTTACGTGACTCTCTGTGCCTGGAATGTTGTTTTTGTTTGAACTTTGACCTCCATTGAATCCGTCGAGCTTGATTATCTCATGTATTTTCGGCATTTTTCGCCTTGTCTTCAGGAGGAGAAGAAGTACATACGTCTGCTGCGAGGTGAGTACATTAATTGGTAATCCTTAAATTTGATTACTTTTTTTTACTTCTAGTAAAGTACGTGTTAACACACTGAGAAAATGGAAATAATGGGTACATTCGTCAAGGAATGTTCGGTGATTTATGGACAGAAATTCTCATAAAGTAACGCATTCGATCGCCAAGGCAGGATTTTATAAATGGGGGAAAGGGCTTAGGGATAATTCCCCCTCCCCCTCTGAAATTCAAAACTTTTTTCAAAACCTCTTTTTACCATCAAATTCACATAGGCATGTAGTGTTCAATTTGGGTTTAATATATAACGAGGCCTATTGGCTCTATTGCCCAGATCGAGTTACGGTGGAATCTTAAGATTCCGTAGTAAGTGTAGTGTACGCGTGTAAGCGTTACATTACCAGCATGAAACTAGAGAGTGTAGCATTTCTGTCACACTCTCGGAATGTTGATAACTGCCCTTAACAAATCTGGCTTCCCTACGCTGGACCATATCTGTAATCCTGAATATGAACCATCCTACGAGGGTTCCGAACAAGAGCGCAATATTCCAACATATAGTGCGAACCGAAGTTGCGTAGCCGGTTTCCGCTACATTTTCAGCACATTTTGGAAATGCGCATCGAATAAATCTAAGGCATTGGTTAGCTGTAGCTACCGACAATTTTTGTGAAATGGTGATTCCGAGAGAGGTTTTTGGTAATATAAACTCCCAGATACTTGACAGTATTAAAGACAGCGCAAAACCTCGATTATGACAAGGTGTTGTGACCGAAGTATGGTTTTGCAGTTAAAGATCGACCGAGTGTGGCATTTTGAGTTTCGGCCGAAACCGAACATGTATCGACAAGTTAGACCGAAACCGAGCATGTATCGACAAGTTAGACCGAAACCGAACATGTATCGACAAGTTAGACCGAAACCGAGCATGTATCGACAAGTTCGGCAGAGACCAAAACCTATACAATCCGTAAAAACAATTTAAGAAGCGCTTCGAATCGATTTAAAATTCAATTTATTTAATGCATTTTAATTTGTGCGCTACATAGTAAATAATGTGTATTCTAAATATGTTTGAAGATCACCGCGCAACACTCGAACATTAGAGGAATCGAGCGACATTCGCTGTTGATTATATATCGCGGGGCGGTGATCTCAAATGTGTTTAACAATCCTCGTTGTTCACTTTCTTCGGTTCTACTCCCTTAAATTTGCATTTATCATCTAATATTTCTTTTGTGTCTTCATCCACTTTACTCTTATATGTTCCGCATATAGCTTCAACTGAAAAGAAAGCAATTTTAGCAATGGTTATAAATGGACATATATTGGTTTTACTTATCGTGAACGGGTGGACGAAGAACTTAACGGAGATTATTCTATTATTAAAACTCGGTTCGATCGCAACATTTGTATATTGCGTTAATAACTTTTTAAGTCCGTATTAATACGATATACGATCACTAATTATATGAACACTTACGGATTTTGCCTTTGGGATTCGTCCTTTTATATATAAACACGTTGTCGTATGTATCGAATGTTGAACTATCTCCTGTTAGTTCTGAAAAATGTTGTTTGATATTTTGTTAACTTCGGTCGACGTAAATCATAAGTACAAGTTTGACGGTAAATTTACTTATTATCCGATTGCATGCCGAATTTGTAAATTTCAACTTACTGCCATTTTCATCGGTCTTCCAAAACTCATTCGTATTGTTCCCCTTCGCCTTTAGTCCACATGGTTCTGATAATACTTCACTACAAGTTCAATTTAATCACATTCTTTAAAAATTGTTGCTAATTAACAAATAGGAGAGCTGACACATTTCAACTCAACTCAGTACCCTACAGTCAGAAAATAAATGCCATATGGTAGGGGAAATCTCGAAACAACTTTCCTTATTTCAAAGCCCTGTCTCTATAACCGGTTTAACCGGTTTTTATTTTCCTGTCCTGTGATAATTTGACTGGGCCTCCTGTAATGACTAACTTAAGGCGTTCCTCCAACTGGGGTCCAGTCTGTCTATTGTCCTTTCTATAGTAGGAATTTACTGGTGTCATGTTAAGCTAATTTATCCTGCATACTGACCCTCTTCAAGATTAACTCGCACTGGTTGGGTCCTCTTTAGCCTTATTTGCCTTTTTGGCTCTTAAACCCTACCCAACCAACAAACCTTACTTCACTCAAGATTTTTCGAATTGTTATTCAACTTTCATCGTGCTTGGGTATAATCCCAGAATTTTGGCTTGTCGGTCAAGCCGGGTGATGCGGACATCGTGTCGGCAATAAAAGCCGCGACACTCCGTGCTCGGATTCTCGGCTTCAGCGCACCATAACTAACTTTAATTAATAATCCCTGGCTATTTCATATAATACACTCATTTTTTTATAATGAATTAGTTGAGCTTAGCTATATCAAATTTTTATGCATTTCTTACTTGTTTTCGGTGTGTTTCTTCTGGCAATCGTAGGTCGCTCCGTGCGTCGATTTTTCACAAATGACGTAAAAGCAAGTTCCGGGAGTTTCTGGGTAATACTTGTAGGCATAAATCAAAAAAGCTTCTCCCTAAAAGTAAAATTAAGTTATTTTTTAAAGATTAATCTATTTTTATTAAATATTTGACACATTTTTTTAAAAATCCCAAAACAAATGCAGCTATACAAGCATAGTTATATATTATCAGACTGAGTTGGATCTAATTCTATGAAAATATACTAGTTGGTATCAAATATTTCTAAAAGTTTAATATAAACCCTATTTTATCTTAAACTATATAATAATTAATTAAACTGTAGCTAGATCTTACCGACACGCCGTAATTGCCGTAGTTGGAAAACAAGAAGACAGCGAGCAAAATGTTGAAAATCATTCTGACAAAATATATATTCTACTACTAATAGAATTAATGAGACTTAAAGCTGTGATTAATTCAACAAGCTGCAAGTTGATGGAAGATTCGCTCAGATTCCGAGCTTATATAATCGCATTCGATCGTTCGATTATTCTGTCATGAAAATTTCATCGACGAAGCACGAGTTTTAAAACTCGATCAAAAAAATGACTTTGAGTAATTAGCAAGTGGTTAGCAATTGCGAAATGAAGTCATTTTTTTAACTCTAACTCATCGATCAATTTTGCATATGCTTGATATTTCAATTTACCAGTTGTACCATTTTCAAATTTAATTACGGACGATTCCGCTTAATTGGGACACATCGGGACATTTTTATTCACATTGAAGTAACATTTAGCCATACAAACAATTTAAGCCTATAAATTAATCGCATTATAGAACAT
>JAQGBW010004106.1:0-14512 GCA_034698625.1 Julus scanicus | reverse complement strand
CGACCTCGACCTGGGAGCGAACCCAGCATCTTAGGATCGAGAGGCAAGCACGTAACCCACTCGACCGCCGGCGTCGGGGTTGAATTAAATTCTTATTGTACGTATATTTACCTAAACCTTTGGGTTCTTAAGTAATTCTTAACAACTTATTATCTTTAGGATCCTTTATATTTTCAAAAATTAATGAAGCCCCCGAGAGATTTTTGGGGTTATATGTATAGTATGTTTGCAGGAATTAAAACCGAGAATAATTTTTTTTAAAAAATATTTATTAAATCAATACAAAACAATGATAACATCCTACAATACGATTCTTAAAATGCATGAACTTATTCAGCGAAAAATGTGAAGTATTTTGTAAAATGTTTTTTTATACTGCTTTTGCCATCAAGCTAGGTTAACATTTGCCGCAAAAGAATGAAAAAAACTACGGACTGATAGATGGTGACGACCTTCACAAGAAAATGAATTTTGTACCAAATGATATATAAGCATTCCAAGAATGCCATTAGTAACAGTAACGAAATTTTCAAGGTTGAAACAATCGATCAAATCGGGACTTCTGAGAACGAAAACGAGCACAATTAGATGAAAGACGAGCCAGGAAAGTTTTATCAAGAAAGTAGTGGAATTAAAGTAATAGCTTTTGCCAATGGAACCTATACATGATCATACAAAAAAGGAAGTATCGAAATAAGAAAGGTAGGACGCCCTTTGTTTAATTTAACACTATAGCGATTCTAGAAAACGATTACAGAAATAGCAATCCGAATGGACATAGACATTTTCCGTGTCTTTGAAAGTCTTTTATCAATTCAATAGAGATACATTTACAGGGTGGCCACAAAAAATGAGGACCCTTTTTTGATAAATTCGTAACTTTTTTGTTTTTCAATTAAAGTATAAATCCAATTTTTCACAAATGTAGGCAACAAACGTACGAAATTTCAATTTGTACTTAAAGTGTCCTTTATCAGTTGCAACACATGACTGGATATGGGGTCAATTGAAGAGTCGATTACTGTTTGATTAAGTCTTAAACTGCCAGAATTCGGCGTCTTAATTAACTCTTTGACTTCGCGAATCTTTGAATTTGTGTTTTACACAAAGTTAGGCATAATTGCTGACTTTTCCGAGATTTTAAAAACTCAAGTACGTTTGGGACTGGGAACACGTACATTTCTTCTAGTGTCCATTTCTTCTTTCACTGACTTGAGGACGTCCTTATTGAATAGCCCCTTATTTAAAATTTGTTTATATTTGTGCAAACTTGGATTTATACTTGGATTAAAAAAAACCAAAAAAGTTACGAATTTATGAAAAAGTTCTTCTTTAGTTGTGGCCACCCTGTAATCTTTGGGCTTACATTAAAAAAACTTCAAATAGATGCCTTGAAGTCTGTCAAATAAGAATAGCAGCCAATTACGTGAAGTTGTTTTTAATTTAACGATGATACGACTTCTGTAAGTGATTCTTCTAACTTTCCAGTTTCCACTCAGGTTGTAAATGTCCAAGGAATGTTAAAGATTTAGTCTCTTCAAGTAAATGGGCTGGAATCCAGGAATTGATCAAATTCCAGGTCGAATCCAGTGTGTTTCCTCATTATTGTTGTAGTTGTTTACCGATTGAATCGAATATTTAAGCAATCTGAAGGCTCTTGATTCTGAAAGGAATCTGTCTACACTCTCCGATCTATGACCTAAGAGGTCTTTTAAAAGTTCACCAACTTGGGATGGAAGAACAAAATTACGTTGGGGTACGAGGAATGGTGTGAAGTGGTCTTCTTTGGTGTATTCGAATCTGAAAGAAAATTTAAATTGCAATTAGAGGCCATTTATCATATAATTATAGTTCTGAAATTCATATAATATAATCAAGAATTCTTTACCGAACATGCAGAAGCTTTTTGTAATCATAGTTAAGACTGAGATTGTTGGTAATGGCAGTCCATCCAAATAAAAACGTATCTGGATTTAATGAGTTATCATCGAGGCTTGTGAGATTGCTATATTCGTTATGTTGCTCCTCCTGCAATAGAAACAAATAAATGTTCAGTTTTCCTTAACTGTAATTACCCTAATGTATTTTGCACCAATAATTCGTTTACCATTCTTTTATTCCTGAATTCAATTTTGCTAGAAGCCCCTTCAGAACTGATAACAATAACTCGGTTTGATGCATTGAGTTGAGATCTGACCCATTTTTCGGTCCCTAATTTACAAATATCATCGATGTATTCGCGATCGATAACAATGGTCGAAGTGATGAAAAAACTTCTCAAAAGTTCAGCTAGTTTCTGGACACATTTGAAGTGTTTGTCATTGTCGTAATTATACAAAATCAAAATATTATCTGAAATGGAAAGTTTCAAAAATGAAAATCTAAACATACAATGTTCACAAAACTATTTTTTGATGTGTTTTGATGGATAGGTGTACATTCAAATGTCACATCCATGGGTATACATTCCTATATATGCAAAATTTCTGATATGTCTCAGTGGCGTAGTGAGAGGGAAGTAAGGGCGCAAATTTGGGTAGTGTAGGATGGGTAGGGGAGGGCGAAGGACTCAAATTTGGGTAGTGTAGGATGGGGGAATAAGGGAGCACATTTTGGTAGTGGAGGATGAGGGAGAGTAAGGGCGCAATTTTGGGTATTGGAGGATGGGGTGGAAGAAGGATGCAAATTTGGGTAATGTAGGATGATGGGAGTAAGGACGCAAATTTGGGTATTGGTGGATGGGGTGGAAGGATGCAAATTTGGGTAGTATAGGATGGAGGGGGAGTAAGGGCCCAAATTTGGGTATTGGAGGATGGGTTGGAAAAAGGATGCAAATTTGGGTATTGGAGGATGGGGTGGAAGAAGGATGCAAATTTGGGTATTGGAGGATGGGGGGAGTAAGGACGCAAATTTGGGTATTTGTGGAGTGGGGGTGAAAGAAGGATGCAAATTTGTATAGTGTAGGATAAAGGGGGGGGGGGGGAAATGCAAATGTGGGTCCATACATGTGTCCATGAGAAAAAGCCTTCATTAGCACTTAGCCTAACCTGTGTTGTTGGCCATGTAAATATCTCTGCATTGTGTAGGAGAGTAAGTACCACTTGTGTAGCTAAAATGTGTAGAAGGAAGTGGTCGCAATCGACGGTAATTCGAATGGCATTTATATACCAAAAAAATAAGGCCGGCGAAAAGTAACACAATGATTCCTACGATAAGCCACACGTACGTGGTTGAATAACTTGATACGGCTTTGTGTAAATTGTGTATCTCAACTTTGATGTCGTCGTTTTCTAAAAATAACGAGATGAAACTACAATAAGATTTCGAAAACTGAAAGTTTGAACATTTGTTGAAAAGTTTACTTATTTCTGAGGAAGTTGACGTTGCAAATATGTAACTATAAGTTGCATTACTTTTAACAGCAAGTAAGACGTTTAAACCAAAAACTTACCGAATTTTAAATGATGAGTTTTCGTGTGCAAATGACATAAGTTGTACGAACAATACTATATAAAAATCAAACTTACAATTATTTATTTTACATTGTCGGGTTCATTTAGGATGTCTTGCTACAAATATAGTTGAACGTTTTTTCATAAATTCGTAACTTTTTTTTGTTGCTACCCTGTAAATATATAGCCCTACAGTACGTTCAAACAATTTTATGCGAGTTTATACCATGAAATACACGAGGTGAAACTTAAAACAAATTTAATCTATGATATAATGATGAAATAATTGTATGAATTTTTCTTACCTTTGCGCAATAATGGCCTTCTGTTAAATTTTCGAAAACGTAGTTAGTACAAGTGCCATTTTTTAAACGGCTCTGTGAAATGAATCATGTTATGCTTATATTTCGACTATAATGACTTTCAAAATTAAGGTTTTTGTACACGCTTTTTATGTACACTTTGAATATACTACATTGTATTTATTGTTTGCATTAATTTACAATGAATTAAACAAACTAATAAAATATTCTAAGCATGAGTTACCTTTTTCAAAGCTTGAAACTCAAGATTCCCTTTAGCAACAGCTGTGCAATAATTAGGGTTTGAGCAATTTAAGTCTGGTTCAATGCTTTTCCACAGTAAAACATAAAACTTGCCAGAAAAAGGATGAGGGCAGTATAAAGTAAAAGATTTTCTGAAAAAAATATGTAAAACAATAAATGCATTGGAGGCATTTTTACAATAGATTTATGACACGAAATAAAACATGTTAGAAACAATGGTCTTCAGATTGGCAACCTTAATTTTTGAATCCATTTCATTTTGGAAATTATTTAAGACTTGTTATCGATGATTTTGTTGTAATAGTAAAATTCAAAGTTGACATCTTGTGAATGTTAAGTGGTATCTTAGATATTCAAACAACCGTTATCAATGTTAAGTAAACGCTGTTGCTTAAGTCACTAAAGTGTGGGAGTACGCCATTTATTAACTCCTCAGGGGCGATTCATAAAGAACATCCCCAAGATTCCTTCAAAAATTTAACACTTCCTTCCCCCTACCCCTTGTCCACCTGGTGTCCAGTTTAGCCCAGACCCTCCCCCCCCCCTCATGGACGTCCATTATGACTTTCCCTCTCCGCATGCCAGAAGACACCCCCTACTCAATAAGTCAAACGTTAACTAAATTGAATCAATTCTATATTAACCCTGAAACATCTTCGTTATCAGGCATTGAGGTCTAACCGATCTGTTCAACCTTTTATGTTGATTTTATGGACTATTTAACGAATATATAAGTATGTTGACAATATGCCACATGTCAATATGGGTTAGGTTCAGAAAAAACCTAGATCCGGGAAATAACCGAAATTTTATATATTAAACGTGATGCTACTAATATTCTTATCCATCAGACCAAATTAATGCTCCATATTTTCATATCTGATAATACGGCAGGTTCCCACATTTACCCCATATCAACACTCTCATAAGTTAACCCCTTTTTTGTTAAATTCCATTGCTCTCGTTTGCTCTCAATCTTAACTTAGTGGCCTAGAGATTTCGTTATCTGCCTAGCAATTTGAAAATGTGGGTTTTATAGGCGTTTAACATTTGATTACGTTTATTGTGGCTTATTTAACGATTGTTTTATATTTTCTCATATGTATGTCTATAACAAAACTGTTTTAAAGCTTCAGTTTGAAAGGTATAATTTTTTGTTTAATTGCATGTGGGTTTTAGTGTGTTTGCTTAACAAGTCATCTTTTTGCATACCGGTTCAAACAGGAAATTTCCGTCTAAGACAGTGCGATTACCTACAAGGTTTAAGTTTAATGCCTTAGTTCGTTTTCATATTAAATTTAAAAAATAAACAATACGTGGATTTATTATCTCGTTTTTGACAACGTCAATCACTTTAAAGTACTTCTGTTTATTTATCAAAACTTGAGATTTATAAACACGAGAAATGTAGCTTTTGAACCCGATTTGACTTTAAATGCTTTCTCAAGTTAATAAAAAAATTAAAGAAGATATATGAAAAGTTATATACTTTATATAATAAATTTTGCACAAAAATCCTCAGTCTACTATAATCTTAGGGGCCATTCAAAAAGGACGTCCTCAAGCGGGGGTGGGGGTCTGCTGTCATGTGGACACCAAGTGGAGAGGGGTAAGAGGGTAGGTGGAATTCTAAAGGAATTTTGGGGACGTCCATTTTGAATGGCCCCTTATATGAAATAATACTTAATAAAGGCTTATAATTAAACATAGATAAGAAAATATCGTAGGCTTACCTCACATTGTCACCCACAAGTTCAAAAATTTGATTTTTGGGGCAATTCTGAAATTAATGTTTGAGGTGATTAGCATTTGCACTTAATTTACGTTATTATCAACTCAAAATTTCTGTAGTTTGCTTACTTGTGTGTGTCCATATCCCAACGAATAAAACAAAAAGAAAAAACCTAAGCAGTACTTTTGGAGCATCCTCCACTTTCACTAAGAGTTAGAATCTAAATTTGCTTCTCCATTAACATTTTGAATGTAGTAGGCGGAATATAATTCGTTTGGGACCCCAATTTACTTTTTTGACACACGTATGTTATTCATGTGGGCAACACAAATGACGAACTTTCGATACGCTGACTCTTATCGCCCTCGATATGTTAGCCAAAGTACGAACTAAGTGTAGAATGAAAAATGAGATTCTCACTTGCTTGATAATTGGGTTAACGTAACGTTAACCACGTGTGTGTTTATTTTGCACCAGCCTCTGATTATGCTACCATAAAGCTCACCTTGACATTTGGTACAACCCTCCCAGGCTGATAACGTCTCGTAATTTAACGCTTTTCAGCTAAATAGGTGAAAAAAATGCTTGCCACTTTTATCGGTTTTCAAATTTCTCCTATATTACATTTTCATATCGAACTTTTGATATTATTAGTATTTTTCTTATCGCATCAAGTCGAAAATGTGGGTACTTTTATTAGAATATAAGCTTAACAAGTTAATTTCATAAATTTATAAATTATCAGTTTTATTTTGAGAACCTTGTTGTAAATTGTAGGTTCTTGAGTGCAAGAGGCTTTTCTTAAGATTTTTAAAATCACTTAAAATTTTGACTCCCCAAATTTGTTACATACTTGCAATAATGGTACATGACGGCACTAATATGGAAAAGTGCTAAGGGGCCATTCAAAAAGGACGTCCTCAAGATGGGGAGGGGGTCTGCTAGCATGTAGACACAAAGTGGACAGGGGGGAGGGAGGGTTGGGGGAAGCTATTATGGACGTCCCCTAATGATGGTATTTTTCAGTTTTTGGATTTTATGTTTAATTGAGTATTAAAGGACAGTGAAAACGAAATTGGACACCAGAAGAAATGTGTCCCAAGTCCCAAACGTACTTGAATTTTTAAAACCTCGGAAAAATCGGGAATTATGACTAACTTCGTGTTAAACACCAATTTTATGCTGGAATTTACCTTCGAGGTCAGAAAATTTCCGTTAATCAAAACAAATCTGGTGAAATGTCGTGGAATTGTTAGCGAGGCTGGTGCTTCAAATTCGATATTTACATATATTTACATGAAAATATGATTTGGTTTCATGAATGGTACAGAATCGCTTCAGTTTTTCTACATAATATCAATCTTTAATTATTGCTAAATGTTTTTTTTTTAGAAAAACATGTTACAAAATTTACATTTATTTGCATGTGAATAGTTTTAAAACATGTTGTACTTTGTTGAAAAAACAGTCTAATAAAACGAGGCTGTTGTACTACAAATACGAATCGATTCACATAGTGTGTGAACATGTAGTATTTACCTTAAACCTCAATCAGATGACTGTGGTATCAATTATAAACAAACATTACGTAAAGAAAATGGTGTCAAATGATAAAACAATGCAATGGGTTTCGCAAAAATAGCATCAAATGATAAGATAAAAACAAGACTGTTGTATTTGTGGTCTAATAAATTATATATATATGTATGTTATGAAAGATATGAACCTTGTCAGAATAAGAAAAATCAATGTTTGTGACAATATTGTACCTGGCTGTTTGTTTATATTTTGATATTAAACATTCAATACTAGCCTATTACAGATGAATACACCATAAAAATACAAAATGCAGTATTCGTCTTTACATAAGTGAAAGGTCAGGACACAAAATTTCATGAAAGTAGAGAATATTTAAAGGACCGTGTCTTTGGTTTTGATTAATTTGCAATATCATTACGTTTTGCAAAAGTAAAAAAATGTCATTTAGAGAGCTATTTCCAACCATTTCCTTGTAAAAGTTGGCATGTAAGTTTTTCATAGTCACAGGGAATTTTAAAATGACGTCCAGATACCACATCAGGAAGCAAATATCGTAAATCAGTCTGTTCAAATCTGTAAATAAATTATTCCATTCAGCATATTTTGCTATTTCTGCTGTTATGAACAAGGGGCGGTCAAAAAGTCTTGCATATTAGTTTATTATTCGAAAACCAGATGTCGTACAAAAAACCTGAAATTTGTTATTTTTCAATGTAGGACCCGAGTTTATTAACATATTTATCCCAACGTTGGAAGATATTATTTATACCCCTCTCTTAAAATGAGTTATGCTGACTGCGGATATTGCAGAACGACAAGTTTCACATCATCATGCGTTTGGAATTTTTGACCACTCAAGTGTTTCTTTAGTGGACCAAAGAGATAGAAGTCGCTCGTTGAAAAGTCTGGTCCACTAAAAGAACACTTGATTGGCCAAAAATTCCAAACAGAGGATGATATGTGAAACTTGTGGTTCGGCAATATCTGCAATTACGAGAGTGGTATAAACAATCCCATCAAAAGGTGGGATAAATGTGTCTCAAACTCGGGTCCTACGTTGAAATATAGAAAAATTCCTACTCTATAAAATAGATATTTCATTTTTTTTGTACGACATCTGGTTTTCGAATATTAAACGAATATGCAACACTTTTTGACCGCATCTCGTATAATACTGGCGATTCTAAATATATGACCAAAATTGACCACCCCAAGATTCTGGACTCCGAAAATGTGAAGACATACAGCCTTGACCAGTACAATAGATTAATGTTTACCTGATATTAAATAGTTTGGTATAATCGGACATCATCCTTGGATCTGACATTATCATGTTCCATCCAAATAGAAATGCAGTTTCCGTGTCGGTATACTCATTTGGTTTGATCTAAAAGTGGTCGATTATTAGGTTACATTCAAAGTAATAATAAGTTCAATTTGTAAATAAATTGCGACGATAATTAAGTTTTTATAATTACTTTCAACTTATTACGAAGTTGGACTTTGGTGTAGGCTCCTTCTGAACTAATGATAACTATTCGATCAGACATCTTTAGCATTCTAGAAACCCAAGATGTCATACCAAAACGGGAAATATCATTTTTGTAGTTGTAATCCACGATAACTTCACAATTTTTAAGTTTCTGGAGGTCGTTGACAAATGTTTTTACGTTGTTGAAATGCTCATCATTATCGTTGTGATACAACACAAAGATTTGCACTGAAAGGGGTAAAAAAATGTAATTGAAAATCTTTGAGATGTCTCAAATGAAATATAGCTCTGGACTTGTAGTAATCTACAGGTGTGGATAAAACATAAATAACACTTGTGTGAAAGAGTTATTTGGAATCAACAATTATGAAACCTACCGATTTTTGTTAGAGGTTCATATTCTTCATCAGAAAAATGTGGCGTAACATCAATAGAACTTTGCATTTGTTTTAAGCATGCATTATGCCGAACAATTTTGTATGCGATAAAACTGATAATGACAAACGAACACAGACAAATGGCTATCAAAATCCAGAGAAATACAGGAGGTGATTCAGTTGGTGGTATGTCTGGTTTGTCTGCAAGAAGAAATTGGGTTTCAGTAATATTCAATTTTGACCACATTACACATGGAAACTGCATACAGGGTGGCCATAAACAAAAGGTGAAACCGTCTTCATGAATTCATAACTTTTTTGGTTTATAATCAAAGTAAATCCAATTTTGCCCAAATATAGGCAACAAACGTACGAACAAAACAGCTATTCCAATTTGTACTCAAAGTGTCCTCCATCCGCTGCTACACCAGCCATTTTGTTGCTTATATTTATGCTAAATTTGATTTACTTTGATTAAAAAACAAAAAAAGTTATGAATTTATGAAAACGTTTCCTCTTTTTTTGTGGCCACCCTGTAGATTGGTTTATGTATGTATTTCCATAGCTTACTATTGTTACCATTATTAGTTGCCAAAGAAAGTTTAATTGTAGGACTAAAATAAGTATTTGATGGGCATCCTGAAATTGTCATCTAAAAATATATATAATATATTCATTATAGATAGTATTGTTAAAGTGGTTGTGTGTTCAAACATTCGTTATTCATATTATACTATAATGTTTATACACATATTTCTCAACAAAACAATAAATATAGATTTCAAAATTTATTATACAGTACATACCTGACCACAATAGTATCCAAGTTTGCCAACTTTTATTTGGAAATAACACTGTTTAGTTTCATTAGAACATGAACTTATATTGCTTCTCTAAAATGTCAAATATGGTAAAATATTTATGAAAATAAGCAGCTTCTTCCTTTAATATGTCAAATGGTGTAAATTTTCAGAAAATAGAAAAGACCAAATCTGCATAAATTTATGAAACTTACATCATTCTTGACATAGTCACCAAAACGTTCTGCAACAACTATTTGGGTGTCACACGAAAAATTGACTTCATCATAGTAAAGGTAGATGTGAGATTCCGAGACGTCACCGTGAAAGGGATAGTAAATTGTAACTGTGTAACTGTATAAAAAATACGTATCTTAGTAATGTGTAATTAACAAATACAACAGCACAATATAAATCTTGATGCAAAATACTTAATATTTATGCTACAGACTTGTAAATATTAAAATGCATATTATTGCAACTATTCTTTGTTTAATTGAGAATCAGGATATTGTTTTATGTTTTAAGATTTTTCCAAAGGTTGATTATGATAACAAAAAATAGAAGATTCTTCCTTCAAAGTTGAACTTTATTTGTATTTAGAAAAACCTTTATTGCCTCGTTAATTTAAAATGATGGCACAAAACAAAATGCAGTTTCGTCTACCTGTTTTGACCCATTATATCAAATCTTGGTTTAGTAGAGCCACACTGCAAGAAAAATATACAATTATAGTAAATAGCATATGAAAAAATGTTCCTAATTGAATTATTTGACAAATATTGGACAAAATCACTGTTCAACAACTGTTGAAATCCGTGTCAGGCCGTATATTTTAGGGGAAAGGGATAATGGGGACCTGATTCATCCCCCCCCCTTCCTTCCACCGAAATCTGAGGATTTTTTTTGGAAGTAATGGGCCATTCAAAAAGGATTCCCCGAAATATTGTTCTTCCCCCCGCCCCCCCTTACCCCTTGTCCACACTGTGTCCACTTTAGCCTAGACCCCCTTCCCCCTCATAGACGTCCTTAATTTTTTTGTTGAAAAGTAGGGTATCCTGTATGTCTGTTGGAGCATACATAGGCCCATCTTATAAATTTCGAAATTTCCTGACCTCGAAGGGAAATTTCAGTATAGAATTAGTGTTTATCACAAATCAAGGCATAATTCCCAACTTTCCCGACCATCATTAGTGGATGTCCATAATGGCTCTCCCCCTTCCCTCCCCCTCTGTCCACGTTGTGTCTACGTGCCAGCAGATCTTCTCTTACCCCCTCTTTAGGACGTCGTTTTTAAATAGCCCCTAAATGTGTGATTTAAAAGTAAAAGTAAGATTTATAAGGTAAAAACGCAATTTGTCATCGTTAAAAGTGTGATTTTTGTGAGTAATAGCTAGTCCACCTTGGGATTCTGGACTCTTTCCTTCTCCTCCCTCCCCCCCTCGTCCTCAAATCTGATGACATATATACGGCCTTGGTTCTCCCATTCCATTGTCATTCCACGTGGATTTTGAATAAAACATTTCGTGACATGCTTATATGCTTACCTCACTGGAAACCACCTTCCACATGAACGCCAAATACAAAATGTGAATCAGTAGAGCCATGGCCTCTACAACAGGTAATGACAAGTAGCTGTTTCCCTTCGTGCATTAAATATATGCTGAGTGCTTTCACATTTCTGATATATTTTTGGATGGCATATGTAATGGGAAATTTAAGTTTACCGAAAAAACCCACCGTGTTTTTCAAACGCTATGTTTTTTCATTATCTTGACTTTGCACACCGAATGATGTCATTGCTGAGGACAAAGTCGCATTTGATAAGCCAACTTTACGCCTTTATCTGACAACCATGAAAAAGTGTCATGAAATTTATTTTTTGTACATTTATCAAAATTAGAATTTGTGTGGATTATTTAATCATTAAATATAGAATTATGAATTTTGTAATGATGTCGTTAGGTAGAGAATAAATTATTCATGTTTTTCCCTAAGAAACTGATAAAATAAGATATTGAGACTAGGCTGATAGTGGTCGAATCAACATCCTGTGAGGCCCAGTTTTTGACTATTGCAACATGTTAAATGTTGCTAACGTTAATTTACCGCAATAAAATGTGTAGGCCTTCAACTCTGTTCATTCCTTTATTCTTCACCCGTGTTATATTTTTTAACATACACCTGTTAATGAGTTAAAAGTGCTTACTCTAAACACCATTTCTGGTAACTCAAGTTAACAACAATCAGCAGATCATGCCAAGCGTTAATCGCATTTATTGAAATAGTAGTTTTTGATACCACCTTGTATGTATAAGTTTGTGACGTAACTCTTGGCCATAATGTCTTAAGAGGGATCACAACCCTATCCTTTTTAATGGGTCGGGCTTGCAAAGATACTCACAGTTGAATGAGGGCGGTTTGGGTGGGGGTGAGAATTGTTTTGGGTGGCTTGATGGATCAACAAGGGGCTCCGCTTGTCGTTTTACACTTTTAAATTGGTAGATTTTTAAAAAATTAATATACAAGTTTGAAAAATGTCCGTTATTTTGCATACGCTTCCAGCAGGTGGCAGCATGAGATAGGCAAGTTGCGAGTGCAAAAATTCATATAATAATTTAATTTATAAAATCTACTATTTTAACGTGAAAAATGACACGATCAGTACCTTGCTGATTTATAAACCTATTTTAAACAATTTTTTCTTTTACATAATCTTTCTTTGTTTGACTGTGAGTGTCTTTGCAAATTTTCTCATTGAAAGTGATAGGGCTTTAATCCCCCTTAAGGTCGGTATGCACCAGAGGAAACTTACACAAACACTTAAAACATACACAAGAAACACTGAAACAAATTTTCCAGCAAGTTTTTCGAAACATGTGTTGCAAATTTCCTTTGATCCAGATCGTCTCTTGAGCGATGTCCAGAAAACACAAAATGAGTCAGAAATTAGCAGTTTTTCGACACATGTTTCACAAACACTTCTGTTCACAAAAAAGTAGCATGTGTATGTTTCATGTGTCTCAATGGTGTTTTTTTGTGGTGAATACGCACCTTTGCAGTACACTCATACCTCATTTTAGGGCCTAGATACTTTCCTGAAAAGTTGGATGGTCCAAAAATCGCGGAAAATTGGCGGATTCGGGCTAAAAATTGGCGGATTTTGGTTGAAATTTGTAAGATTATTGGATTTCGGGGAGGGATCTATCCCCAATATATCCCACTCCCCCCCATATATACGGCCTTGTTAATGGATGTAAGTGCAGTTATAATTAGAAAAGACGAAAATGATTAAGATGTTGGGTTACTTATCGAAAAGTAGTAGTCATTTTTCGCAATAAACCGTCCTCAAGAATGATTCTAAATATGCCTACTACTATGTAATGTCAAATTTAAGTAAAAAATATAGCATCAAATTAGCATAAGAAAAACGAACAAATTAACCGTGGGGCATTTCTGTGTGATTTTTCTTTCTCTACATCAGAATCCTTTTTGATTAATGGATCATGACTGACAGTGACGATGATTAATAGCAGAATACGAATGCAGTTTGCTTCTGTCTAGGATTGAAGCTTATTTTAGCTCAATTTTAGCTTGTCATCACCCTAGATATCCAAACGAGATGAATTCATTCCTTTAAACTCGAAGTGACAAAGTCATATTTTCAGTAAATGGGCTCCGCACACGGTCGTTTTTCGATTGACAATCATGAATTGATAGGTTTTGGCAGCTTAAGTTTTCAGTTTCCAAAGTTCCTCAATATGACACAAAATGAGCATCACTAAATACCAGTGTTGGGCAGTATTTGAGTACATTCAATGAATTTGAGCAATATGATTCCACTGCAATCGTAATCAGTACTCCTACTCATGAGTACAACTTGTCCAACTCTGCTAAATACATATTATCAACAGTGTCTAATGTACAACAATCAATAAATTTCTAGAAGCACATCTGTTTTTCAGATTTTATTAGTTCATAACAGCATAATTTGACCATAAATATAATAGTTGGGGAAAATTGTCGTAATTATAATCTTATTTAATATTAATGTTAATAGTTTAGTATTACTAGTCGTGGATGAGTATTAGTTTAAAGAGCCCATAGTAGTTTTAGACCAAATCGTTTAGGGCTGATGCTCTAGAAATGCTATTTTTTTTCCGGATTAAATTGGTCTGCGACTTCAAAATAATCTTTGCAAGTCTTCACATACGAAGTCCCACTTTCGTTACAGAAAGTGTCGAGCATTTTTTTCATGGCAGTAGTCCTCTTTAACTCTGCAGAAGTACAAAACACGGCTACTGAAATATTAAAAAAAATTATTGAAAAATTAAATGTTCCACGAAAAAGTGTTTGCAATCATATGACGTATAAATAGCTGTTTTGTTCGTTAGTTTGTTACCTACATTTGTGCAAAATTAGATTTACTTTGATTAAAAACAAAAGTTAAGAATTTATGAAAAATGTTCCCCTTCTTTTAATAGAGAGATTTAGCAAAAAACGTACGTTTCACTTACCGTTAATATTGACCCATGTGCGCATGCTCTGTTGAAC
>JAQGBW010004105.1:0-14515 GCA_034698625.1 Julus scanicus | reverse complement strand
TGCTGATTTATCAAGCTATTTTAAACAATTTTTATTTGTATTTAATCTCTTTTTGTTTGGCTGAAATTGTGTTTTAAGATTTCACTTTTTGAAATTGATAGGGTTGTGATTCACCTTAAGTATCCGCGATGATCCCTACTTAAAATTTAATTTGTGTTGCATTCGGCGAAAATCTTATCTCAATTATATGATATCGACGTGCATAACGATATGGGTACCTTAATATCTAAAAAATACCAGGTACATGCATGTCAAAATGAAATTTCAAATTTTAGTAAGGGTGATTTTAGGAGAATTTCTTAGTTTGAATTTCCATTTTTTTGTGTATTGAAATTTCACAACAGAAACATGAATTCAATGCCTGTTAAATAGCAACATGTGCTGTATGTAAATGTTGAGTTTGGCATTCTGCATAAAGGCCCTTTTTATTGAAGTAATTCAGTACAGACGACTGAAGATACTGGTGTTTGAAACACATAGTAGTTTCTTGTGGCAAAGCTCATTTGAGGCTTGTCTAGTCTATTCTCCCTCTCACCTTATTTATATCTATTGCTTCCTTGTTACGCGGCACAGTTCTTTGTTTTCTCTCTCCTTTTCTCGTGTAACAATTAAAACCAATATGTCTTGCATTAATTAAGTTAATACTAATTAAGGTTCAATTCTTAACATCATATATTTTCGATGAAGAAGAACATTCCTCCCCTTTTTAATTATTTCACATTTGTCTGCGTGTTATCTCCATGCTCATACCCTTCGCAAGTTTTACTTTTGCTATATACTATGCAGATGATGTCGCCCATTAAATTCCTTAAAGAACTTAAGAGAAATGGCGAAAAAATATTGTTTGGATCCATGGAAAAGTTTTCCAATTCAAAGTCCCCTTGGGCTTAGTCTGTTCATCATTAGCATTATTTCTTGTAGTTTTTTCCAATGTAATATATTGTGACTTTTCTAACCAATTGAATACCGTTTCACATTATAGCTCAGACATTATCCCTAGATCGAGTGGTAACATTCGTGCGTATAAAACGAAATCAAAACCGTAATGCACGTTGTCATACACTGTGAGTCGTAAAAAAGTAGAACCCAATAAAAAAAATCACAACTTCGTGAAAAATCCTTCGGTTTATATGAAATTTGGCACTTACATAGAACAATGGTGTTGGAACAAAAAATTGTTCCGGACATGCGACAAGTCTCGAAAATTTTCATTTTTCAACAAAACCGTGCTCGAGAGAAAGTTGAACTGCTGTAACTGAAAATGTCACAGTTCATCTAACCCAACCACTGGCCACCAACCAGTCCGGACTTGAATCCAGTGGACTACAAAATTTGGGGACTTCTCCAGGAAAAGGTTTACAAATCGAAGATTAATAATATGGAAGACTTGAAACTACGAATTAAGAAAACTCGTATTGAACTCGACCAGCGTATAATCGATTCGTCAATTAAAGAATGGCGTGTTAGACTCCGGACTTGTGTAAAGGCCACCGGAGAACATTTTAAGCACATTTGCAATTCATTTTTGTTTCTACACTATTGTTCTATATAAGTGCCAAATTCCATTTAAATCGAAGCCTTTTTCTCGAAGTTGTGATATTTTTATTGGGTTCTACTATTTTATGACTCACAGTATGGTCCATGACCTCATATAGATTTTATTGCTACATTTTCGGTATAGACCGGGTATACGGGTCCATCCTCACAAAAGTCACATGATGTAGCCCTGAATTTGTTAATCTTGAAGTTGTATTTGTGTGATATTTCATTTAAAAAGATATCTTGAAAATTCAAGATGGCTTCTTTTAAACACCCACACAGCCCTTCGAAATTTGACACGTTTAATAATCGGCGCTATATAATTTCTGTGCCTGCATCCCATATCTTTTATCTCCGTCATTACCAGCAAACAATAAACAGTGCTTCCTTGGTATATATAAGCAGAGCTAGGCTACCATTTGCCCTCCATTTTTCTTTTAATTTTCATCGAATTGCAGTCTCTAGACCTATTAGATATATGGGTCTATGTGGACATGGTTTGCTCTAGCTAAAACTCTGCTTTTATGGATGTTTGAGGCTGGCAATATCCACAACAAGCTATTACTCGAGCTCTGTCTGTTTTGTATAAATGTAATTGAAGCTTTAAATCCGCATTGGCATTAATTTGCCGAGCACAAACTAACCTGCCCACCGAGGGCAATTTCTAAGTCTGCGCAGAATTCCAATTATAATCAAGCAACTCTTAACTGTCTGTGTGATTTACATGACTCCGTCTTTTTCCGCGCTTCGCACTCTTTTGCATAGAAAAGCAACTAAAATTTACTGTCTTATTTTCATTTGGAAATCTTCATACACTAGGCCCCTATATAGAGAACAAATAATCCCAACTATATATACGAGTATAGACGGTATCACGCGCCATTAGGAAACGGCGCTCTATACGGATATTTTATTCTATCTTTTTAATTCATGTATAACCCGAAGGTAAATTCATTTCGGGTTCAAATTTCCTTCACTCGCCCTATCTCCCCCATCTTTTGTGTATAAATACAGAGCGCCATAGATGACATTATCCCGGCGTGCAATGCGGCCTCGTCACACGCGAACCGGACTCATTAAATTCATAAATTTCAAACAAAATTGATTTTCAATCCCAGCTTGTTCTGACAACGTTTTAGCTTAATTTTAAGATGGAACTTTTGTAGCCCGATGCACCAAACTCGATTAGCCTAACCGACGATTTAAACGCGTTTTATACGGTGCATTAATGGGGAAGTTAGCATCATCTCATCAATGCACATGTTTTACTAATAAAATGCAGAGTTTAGAAATATTTAATGGTGAACACTTAAGTCTGTAAAAGTTAACAGGCCTTTCGTGTACTTTAAAAAAAAAAAAAAAAAAAAAAAAAACTTAAATAACTATAATGGACTTTGTTTCTGTAAAATTTGTATGCGTATGTTAAGGAGTTTAAATCCACAATTAAAATGACGTCATTTGTATTGAAATGTGGCGTCATCTGTATTGCAATACGACGTATATTTGTTTCAATGTGAAGTCCTTTGTATTTGAATACGACGTCATTTGTATTCGAATGTAACGTCATTTGTATTCGAATGTAACGTCATTTGTATTCGAATGTAACATCATTTGTTTTCGAATGTGACGTCATCGGTATTTCAATGTGACATCTCTATTGCAATACGACGTCATTTGTTTTGAAATGTGACGTCATCTTCATTTCAATGGGATGTCCTTTATATTGACATGGGACGTATTTTGTATCTTATGTTATGTTATTCAAATGTGACGCCATGTGCATCACAATAAGACGTCATTTGTATGCAATACGATGGCTTTTGTATTGTAATATGACGTCATTGTATTGCAATATGTCGCAATTTACATTGCGATATGACGTCATTTGTAGTGCGATGCGACGTCATATGTATTGCAATAAGCTGTAATTTGAATTGCGATATGACGTCATTTGTATTGTAATATGCCGTTATTTTCATATAAATATGACGGCATTTGGCTTAAGTGAATTTTCTCAACGATGAAGACATCTTTTGTTATCATTAAAATATCGTCATCAGGGTCGTTTTCGCAATTTGTGATGTGTTGTGATTTGCACTATCAATCCTTTGATAACTAACAGTCAGGGGTCGTCCATAAACGTATGCATGCTATAGTGACATCAGTTGCCTACACGACACTTTGTTTGTTTGATGGGCAGAGTGAGTGTTAAAATTTTAAGTTTAATTGAAAATGGCCTCCATGCTGAGTTTATGAACATGCAAGTTGTAGTTGTTTTTTTTTCGTCACAGCCAGCACATATAGCAGCTGCGAATTTATTATCAATTATGACTTTTGTCAGCAATATATCATCGTAATTTACAATATCTTCGCCGTGATAAATTAACATCGATGCAAGAACAGAAAAAAAAAATGTTGATTTCCCATAGATTGGGATCCTTGGAAGTTGAAGGCACGCACGTTTCCACGAGAGAGGCATGCGCCAACGCGAATCCCCAGTACTAATCCTTTAGCCACTTTGGCACTTGCTCTAATTTCTGCTTCGGATGTAGACTTTATTTTACGTAATTACAAAGCTTGTCTTGATTAACCTCAAAGGCATAATAAAATACCACCGTCTTAAATGTGATCTCATTACAAGACAAATCCCGGGGCACTTACTGCAACAACAACAAATTCAACAACTCTCCCTTTTATTCCCACCTTTCTCTTCTCGCAACTTTCAATCCCTCTTTTTGATTTACCTTCCCACTCCTGCTTCTCCCATTCAAATTGCTTTATTTACCCCCCTCTCCCTTGGAAAGAGCCTCTTGTGCAACACGCGCAGGAATCGCCATTTTGGCCAGCTTTTAACCCTTTTCCCCCCCACCTTCCCCACTTTTACGAGATAGATGATGATGATTTCCTTTTCCATTCGGGCTTTTACTTTTGACCAGAACAATTATTTGCCCAAACTTTGCATAGCATGAAATGAATGCTATTAATTATCGCCCTTTATACCACTAGCCCTAACTACAACAAAACCTCTGTTCTTGGGCCACCTTAATCACTGGGCATCTCGTTCAAGATGGGCAGTACTCAATGGCGAGGTTTCCTGCATCAGGTGCCTCATTGCATCCATTTGTCCATCCATCATTGCAGATCCTCATAACTGGACTTTATGCAAGAAGAATGTCATTGGACTTACTTCTGAACACGTCTGGACTGTCGCGTATGTCAGATGTTTCTGGCTGGCATCATTGTTCAACATCTCATCATTTTTGTCAGAAACTTGTATAGCATCTGCAAAAGACCATCTAGGTTCTCAAGTGAAATCCCTTCGATACTTACAAAATCAAGACACTGTCCAAATTGGTGACTGCATGGACATGTCCTCTGGAGAGCACTTAAGAAACAAGTAGCAACATCGACTTCTGGTGTAGTTTTTACTGATGGGAACTTGTGCAATGATAGCTCCTGCCATTGCTAATCAACCAACAATGGCAGTCTACATTTACATCAAATATGACGTCATATTCCAAAGGCAGTCACACTTATCATACCAAAGACGTCATATTCCATAGACAGTCACACTTATCATACCAATGACGTCATATTACAAAGACAGTCACACTTATCATACCAAAGACGTCATATTCCAAAGACAGTGTTACTTATCATACCAATGACGTCATATTACAAAGACAGTGTTACTTATCATACCAATGACATCATATTCCAAAGACAGTGTCACTTATCATACCAATAATATTAATGTCATATCTATCATGCCATCTATCATCCAACTTAAAATTCTTGAATTTTTCAAAACTTTATCAAAACAATGTTTAAAAGTAGTTTCAGGGTGATTGGACTCCATTTAAGGATTCTGAAATTCGGCAAATTCTAAACTTTACAGACAGTGCTTTACTTCTTTGATGAATATGGAAGAGTTCTGTTAACTTCTGTTCATTACTGACAACTTATGTTGGTTGTAATTAGCATGGAATGTAACAGACTACGAATCTTCAGCATTTGTACAATGTCATGAGAGATTCCAAAAGTATGAACTCTTCTTCTTCGGGTTTGCAAATCAGTATTTGGCAACATGTTTTTGTTTTCATTTTCCGAATGCCCATCCTGGGGAGTTGGACTGTGGCTCTGCAAATGTAAATCTTTTGCCAATTTGAAATAGTGCAACGCAGAAGGGCAATCAACATGGTTTTATGCAGGACGATGTATGCAAATTGTAATGGGACCCCTTCCTGTACTTCGCACCTCTCCTTAAGTTGTCATGAGGACACTCTATTCTTCAGTCATTTGTGCCGGTGTCTCCAGGGACACTCCCATAATTACATATTACAATCGTGCAAGAAGATGTAAGGAAGAGTATAGGAAAGGCGAGAGGAGACTTAATTGCGTGTTTGTGAAGATGAGAAAGGTTAAGGTGGGGCCTGGCCAATAGTCGGCAGAATCAATCCCTCAGAGTTGGACTTCTAATTAAGGCTTTGGAAATACGAACTTTCCTCGCTGCTTATCAATGGCTGCAACATGTTTCCAGAACATGCATGATGCAGATGGGGCGTTGAGCTCACGTGATCACGTCAATGTCAAATCAAGACTGTTTTCATGGAGGTGTTGCTGCATTCAAAAGCGTGACTGGCTCATGCTACAGACATTTATTTGAATACATATGACATCATTATTTTACAAGAGCATCCCAATAAATGACCTGCTTTGATCAGATTGTAGGTTTTTGTTGAAATATGGCGTCATTGGTATGATAAGTGACACTGTCTTTGAAATGTAACGTCATTGGTAAAATAAATGTAACTGTCTTTGGTATGGTAAGTGGCGCTGTTTATGGAATATTAACTCATTGGTATTATAAGTGTAACTGTCTTTGGAATATGACGCGCGTCATTTTTATGATAAATGACAGTCTTTGAAATATGACGTCATTGGTATGATAAAAGGACTGTCTTTCGAATGTGACGTCATTGGTATAATAAGTGTAACTGTCTTGGGTATGATAAGTGGCGCAGTTTTTGGAATATTACCTCATAGGTATTATAAGTGTAACTGTCTTTGGAATATGACGTCATTTTTATAATAAATGACAGTCGTTGAATATGGCGTCTTTGGTATGATAAGGGACACTGTCTTTGGTATGATTAGTGACACTGTCTTTGGTATGACAAGTGACACTGTCTTTGGTATGACAAGTGACACTGTCTTTGGTATGACAAGTGACACTGTCTTTGGTATGACAAGTGACACTGTCTTTGGTAAGACAAGTGACACTGTCTTTGGTATGACAAGTGATACTGTCTTTGGTATGACAAGTGACACTGTCTTAGGAATATATTACCTCATTGGTATGATAAGTGTAACTATCTTTGGAATATAACATCATTTTTATGATAAATGACAGTCGTTGAATATGACGTCATTGGTATGATAAGTGACACTGTCTTTGGAATATGACGTCATTGATATAAGTGACACTTTCATTGAAATATTGACATCATGTCACATGGAGCCACAATGTCACAAAGAGTCACATTTTCCATCATGTTTTTGTGACTTCGTTTGCAGGTGGTAATGACGCTTTTTAGACCAATTAAATGACGTCATATCCAAACATCCACAAATGTTAACATTTCCAATATACATCACGTGATTACTAGTGTATTTCAGCTAAATAGTTGAATAATCTAATGTTCTACAAGTCAAATATTATCTTGTTGTGGATTTTCTTCAGTCTATAAATCCTGAAAAAACTAACTTGCGCGTGTTACTGGTCAGTTCCGATCTAATTTACGAAAACTTACAACTTTTGAGTTCGAAAAACCTTTAAAAAAAGAATAACTTTTTGAAGTAAAAAGCTTGGCATCCCTTTCAACGTCAACCATTTGCAGTTGACGAAATTGCCTCTGTTAAGAAAAAGTATGACTTTCGTTTACCGCCCATCAGACAACTATTGATTGAGCCGGATGGCCATTTGTAAGAACCAGTTAGCGATACGGCATATTGAACATGACATTGGCCAGACTGGGTCTCTTATTAATAGTTAGCGTGCCAAGTCGTGTATGACGTCACTTATCTTCGACAACTTCCCCTTCCTCTAATTAAGCACTTTTAAAATGCATAGATTTATGACGGACCCCACCAACTTGTTTAATTGATCTATAAATTTAAGTCGTATTTATTGGTCGAATACTAAAATTGACTTTAACGTTACTATAATTCACCTAAAATAATTTTAAATACCAATAACAACAACTCAATTAACACCTGTTGTCGGAGTTTTAAGCCTTTTGATTGTTTGATACCATGCATTCTAGAGTTGGAGTCTGACTTGAGTCTGAGTCAATGACACGACCACAAAACTGTTTACGTAAGACCACCGTGTTATGAAAAGTTTATGGAAGCATTTAATTCGCCCCGTAAGCCGTCAGCCGTCAGCCGTTACACTTCCGTCTGAATTTTCCCTTTACTACCAAAATAAAGAAGTCAAAATTCGACATGCACAGGGTGGCCGCAAAAAAAGAACTTTTTTGTTTCGTACGTTTGCCTATATTTGTGCAAAATTGAAATTACACCTTTACCTCGCTATACGGCTTTTCGCTATAACGGCCTTTTTTTAATTCTGGCGCTTTTTTGATTTACGGCCCACAACGTTTCGTTATAGTGGCAAAAAAATGTGATAAATTACCCCAATTTACATAAACAAGGTCGGATTTGGCTAAAAATAACACAATTTATGGGTTTTACTTAGTTTAAGAAGGGAAAAATATGAAAATCACAATGCTAAAATAATTGATTCATTATACGGCTTTTTCACTTTAAAGCCAACTTTTCCGGAATGTATCTAGGCCGTAAAGCGAGGTATGGGTGCATTATATTAATAATTGAAGGATATTTTGAGCTTGTGGTATCTCAAGTTTGTAATACATAATACCCAGGCTATACGGCCACTCTTTATACGGCCTTTCGCTATAACGGCCTTTTTTTAAATTATGGCACTGTTTTAATTTACGACCCACAATGTTTCGTTATAGGGCCGAAAAAATGCAGTAAATAAACTAAAAAGTTACGAATTTATGAAAAAGGTTCCACTTTTTTATGGTCACACCGTGTATGTCGTTAGGGGGGATTACAACCCTATCCCTTTCAATGGGTCAATTTGCAACAATACTCACAGCCAAACAAAAAGAGATTAAATAAAAATAAAAATTGTTTAAAATACTAGCTTGATAAATCAGCAAGGGTATTTATTTGATTGTCGTTATTCACTTTAAAATAGTAGATCTTTTTTAAATTAATTTGAATTTTGGCACTCACAACTTGCCTATCTCATGCTGCCACCTGCTGGCAGCCAGGCCTGACGAGAGGGAGGGGGGAAAATACCCCGGGCCCAGGATTTTTAGGGGCCCTCGCCTCCGGAATATGTGTTTAAAAAATTTTAAATGTTGAAAATGACCTTTTGGAATGTTCATGAAAACTGAAAAATGCAATTTTTCTATGGTAAAAAATGCAAATTTTTTTTGGTAAAAACGCAATTTTTCTTTGGCAAAAATGCAATTTTTTTAAGGTAAAAACACAATTTTGCTATGGTAAAAATGCAAGTTTTCTTTGGTAAAAACGCAATTTTGCTATGGTAAAAACAAGGAACAAGGACCATATAATTCCCTCCCACCCCCCCCCTCATCCCCGAATGTGATGACATATTTGGCCTTGACCATTTTCCTTTCCACCGGGCCCGACCCTGGCTCTCGGCGCCCCTGCTGGCAGCATATGCAAAATAACGGAAATTTTTCAAAGTTGATTATTAATTTAAAAAAAATTACCATTTCAAAGTGAAAAACACAAGCGAATGCGCTTGCTGATCAAGTTCCCTTATGGAACTTAAGTTTCAGGTGACATTTTTTGTCACTCTTTCGATTATTGATGTCATACTGCTACAAATAATGTATCCTTGTATCTAGAAGCCCTGTTTTTCTGTTCTGACGTCACATTAAATAAACCAACCCAACCGACCAATCGGGACTTTGAATTACAGAACACTGGTAACGGTTCCACGCTCGCAGACATGATTTAGAGCTTCTGTACAAACGAGATTGGTGTCGTCGCACTTTTCGGCATTAATTAAATCGGCAAAGACAAAGCATGTGGCCTATTAAGGCGAGGCTGCCGATTGGAGCATGCACCCCCCTCCTCCTCCCTCCCCCTTATTCACAATTCTTATCGCCGCTGTTGTTGTTTATCGCCAAAAATTCTACCAAGATGCTTGCGTGTCCCTGAATTGACTTTTGAGTGAATGACTGACTGCTTTGTCATGTTTGTCCTTCTATGTCATTGTTGCTCAACCACCCCGGTTGTCTGCAGATCTCTGGCAGAACTCTCTCATGCATACAAATGGTTGTTTTAGTCGGCCATCATTCTTCCGACGCTGTTGTTGTCCCCCCCTGAGGACGGGACGCCCTGGATGGATGGATGGATGGATGGATGGCAGGGACCGAGTTGGGTAGGCGAAGACAACCCTCACAAAAAGAGAAAGTGTGTTTCTCACTTTGTAGTGATTTATAGGACATTTTCCGGTGCTGGAAATGGTCGTCGGCTGCTGTGGCCATCCATCCATCACATTGGCAAAAGCAACATTCAAAATAGGACTGACTGCATGGCAACGACTGCATCCTGATCACCACCCCCCCTAAAGACATAAAAAAAACTCGAAATTGGCAAATGTTGTTTTAATTATGCGATAGGATGACGACTCTTCTTACCTTGCCATATCCGTCTTCTCAGTAACATTCCAGAATCTTTGTCATGTTCTTTTTTAAACATGGACGCATTAACAGGTTTACACGTGTAACAATGCACTGCGCGGTAGCATTCTACACAGTGAGACTGTGAGTCATAAAAAAGTAGAATCCAATAAACAAATCACAACTTCGTGAAAAATGCATCGATTTTAATTAAATTTGGCACTTACATAGAACAATAGTGTAGGAACAAAAATGAATTATAAAATGGGCTAAAAATGTTCTCCGGTGGCCTTTACACAAGCCCGGAGTCTAATGCGTCATTCTTTGATTGGTGAATCGAGTATACGCTGGTCGAGTTCAATTCAAGTTTTCTTAATTCGTAGTTTCGAGTCTTCGATATTTTTAATCTTCGATTTGTTAACCTTTTTCCTGGAGAACTAACTCCCCAAATTTTGTAGTCCACTGGATTCAAGTCCGAACTGTTTAGTGGCCAATGGTTGGGTTCGATGAACTGTGGGGTTTCCTGTTGCTGCAGTTCAACTGTTTCTCGAGCATGGTGAGCAGTCTTGTTGAAAAATGAAAAAATCCGAGATTTGTCGCATGTTCGGAATAAGTTTGTTGTTCCTACGCTATTGTTCTATCCAAGTGCCAAATTTCATTTAAATCGAAGCATTTTTTACGAAGTTATGATTTTTTCCTCCTATTGGGTTCTACTTTTTTATGACTCAGTGTAGATTCGTTCCATCCGTATTCGATTACAATATTTTGTTGTATTGCTTATTAATTCAACCATAGATTATTCAGAATTTAAAATTTGAGTAATTTGAATGTGCACAGTGCATGTATGGTAATACACTAGCTGTGGTCATGGAATGGATTTCATCCTAGCTGAAAACCGGCGCATGCGCATAAATTCCATCCAAGTTCGAATTGCACTTGTGGCTACATACATGTACAGGACTCAGCTCGTTACGCCTTGTTACTTGTCCTGTGTTCTTGTTTGTTAGCTAATACAAGTTGGGATGAAATCCATTTCATGACCACATCCATTGAATCATTCGATATGTTTCCAAGATATACAATTAGTTTTGGTTAACGGAAATGCTTGCAAATAAGCAATGAATTTTGTCTATTTAAATTGTATGGAATCATGAATTATATGATATCACACTTAAATTTAGTTGATGCTAGGGTAAAAATGAATAACAATGAAATACAATTTGTGGAAAATTTGACGTCCTCTCGAATTGAACCTGTTCCTAGGTCGAAGAACCAAATTAGTAGCTAATTTGATATTTAAATCTGAAGATAAGCTGACCTCGTCGTGACGTTCATGTAAATAATACGCTATATGACATAAATTTCTAATTTGAAATTAGGACACGTTGGCAACACATGCATGCTGTATACGTGTTCGCTATTAAACCAATAAATTGTTGGGGTATTTTTTGTACGAAGAAAATTCTGCTTGACATTCATATTTATGGCATTTTTGCGAAAAATTTCCAAGGCTAGCTTGACTTTCATTATAAATTGGCTCAGTTTCTTCACACGATGAAAATTAGGTTTTACACGCTCTTTCATTTTATGAAACTTTGAAATTTGCCAACTCTTCAAAGGCATAAACACCCGAGGAGGAAAAAAATTCAAAACCTTGATGCACAGAGTAAATTCAAGTGTAATTAGACTTTACGATAGAGTGCCAAATTACACATCACCTGTCAAGTTCACTAAAACTGTCAGATTTGAAATGCTCAATTGTTTAGTACAATTATTAGTGTAGCCTTCTTTATAGGTTCTGCAAAGATGAAGTTTTACGTTTTGTATGAACAAAGATTTATCGATGAGTTTGTAATATTTCCAATTATAAATTATATATTTTTGTTTTTGAAAAAATGTTTTTCTTGTAAATAATTCTAACAAAAATCTTTACGCTGTGAATTGAATAAGTGTGTTAGTAAGCCTCTTGATGAGGTCCCAAATAACGGAACTGTTTAATAATTTTCACTTGCATGGACAAGATATATTAACAAAATATCCAAAAAGTTTTCGACTGAAGCATATATATATAGATTCTTAAAAAAAAAACTCATAATTCCTCATTATTGTCACTCAAAAAAGTAACTAAAAAAGAACTAACTAAAAAAGAAGGCCTACTTCGTGTAATTATGTATTATTAGCTGTAGTCAAGGATTGGATTTCATCCTAGGCTGAAAATGGTTTTGGATAGAATTTGTCTAAATGTGTTCGTTTCGCATGCGCGCCTGAAACATGTACAGAAATTCCTTCCAAATCGGTTTTCAGCTATAAAAGTTCTCTCTAAATCTGTTTTCAGCTATGCAAGCTCTATCTAAATCTGTTTTCAGCTATGCAAACTCTGTCTAAATCTGTTTTCAGCTATGCAAGTTCTATCTAAATCTGTTTTCAGCTATGTAAGTTTTATCTAAATCTGTTTTCAGCTATGTAAGTTTTATCTAAATCTGTTTTCAGCTATGTAAGTTCTCTCTAAATCTGTTTTCAGCTATGCACGTTCAGTCGAAATATATTTTCAGCTATGCAAGTTCAATCTAAATCTGTTTTCAGATAATGCAAGTTCAATCTAAATCTGTTTTCAGCTATTTAAGTTCTATCTAAATCTGTTTTCAGCTATGCAACTTCAATCTAAATCTGTTTTCAGCTATCTAAGTTCTATCTAAATCTGTTTTCAGCTATCTAAGTTCTATCTAAATCTGTTTTCAGTTATATGTATAATATCCAAATCAGCTTGTGTAGCTGAAAACCGATTAGGTTAGAAATCGGTATTCAGCTATATAAGTTCTATCCAAATCGTTGTGCTCGTGATTATTGGCTACTCGCTGCGCATGCGCACATTTCCATGAATTCTATCCAAATCGGTTTTCGGTTTAGGATGAAATCAATTCCATGACTACACCTATAGTTTAAAAAAGCAGATGTCGAAAAGATGGTGGGTGGAATCGTAAAACCAACACCACAATAACCACAAATAGGTGATTCAGGTATGCCCTCCTAGATGGCGCTGTTTCTAAAAGTGTCCTGTCCATGGCACCGCAACCTGTTTTTTGGGGCTGCAAAGTGCGTTTTTCGCATATATATTCTCTTTCTCTCCGCCGTCTGTTGTTTTACGAACCTTGGCAGTAATAATGGGTTTGCAGGGATGGATGAGGGTTACTTCTAATCAGCGCTCGTGTTTGTCTGAGGCGGCGTTTTGCTAAGTTCGTCGTAAACTATTTCAATCTCATCATCTGCATAATGTCCTAAACTCTTGATTCTGGCATCGGTAACGGAGAAAAAGAGACGCTTTTGGAAGATGAAAGCAGGAGGGGTGGTAGCACCATGGAGGAGGGGTATTTAAAGGAGGAAAAGTAATGGGTGGGGGGTAGATGTGTATATGGTGAACAAAAGCAGGAGCAGTCAAGGCAGCAGCAGTTAAATGAGTCATTCAAAAACACACATCATTTCTGCTTTTCTTCTTGACGACGTTGCACCAAAAATCGATGGCGAATGGGTGGCAGGTTGATAGGAGGTAGACATAAATCCGTCAATCATTGCCACGCCCACTTCTGTCTGCGCTTTTCCAGAGTGATGAACGTCCCGTCACTGTTTCGACGTGGCCAACTTTTGCTCATGGGGCGCATCTTCGTCGCCATGACAACCGCTGCGCATGCGCTGAACGGAAATTCAATCACCTGACATTGTCACGTTGACATGGATCACACCAATATCCCTAATGCGTTGTAACAGGTAGCAGACACATGGCGTCCATGAAATTCCTTTAAAAATTTACCCCCTATCATCACGGTGTCTACTTTAGACAGTGGTGTAGCGAGGAGGGGGAGGGAGGGGGAAACCGCGCAGGTGGCCCAAAGTATTAAAATTGATTTGTTGGATTATACATTAAACTCATTATTGTTGAAACTTGATAAGTACACTTATTATATGTAGCACAATGCCAACAATGTTGTTTTCCAGATGCCAGGGGGGATGGGGGGTAAGGAAGTAGGGGTAAGGGCGCAAATTTAGGTAGTGTTGGATGGGGGAAGGCGCCAATTTGGGTAGTGGAGGATGGGGAGGGGCAAATTTGGGTAGTGGAGGATGGGGAGGGCGCAATTTTGGGTAGTGAAGGATGGAAGGGAAGCTGCAAATTTGGGTAGTGGAGGATGGGGGGGCCAAATTTGGGTATTGGAGGATGAGGTAGGGAAGCTGCA
>JAQGBW010004104.1:0-14515 GCA_034698625.1 Julus scanicus | reverse complement strand
CTAACCATACTGCTCTACGATGCTCCATTGTCGGGCAATTCAAAAAGTCCCGGAATTTTTTGATCAGCCCTCGTATAATGTGTAATCATGATTTTATGGCCAATTAGAATGTCCTGTTTTGGTAAAGGGTGCTTAGCGTTATACAATTTTGGATATAGATAGCATATACAATACACTAACCATGTATAGAAACCGTAGTTTGTATAAGTTACGCTTATTTAGTGATGCCATTGGTTAAAATGGAAACTGAAACGCCATTCAGTTAATGGAAATGACAACTTAAATGACACGAGACCCTTGCCTTCTTTTTTATGTCATTTTGAATGTGTTCAGAAGATTAAGTAACCCAGGAATTTAAAAATCACTGTAAAAACGTTGTAAACATAATAATAAATACCTGGTTTATAAAAAAATATAACTTTTACTTAAATTTTTACCAATAATTAATTTCTTATGAACCTTGAATTGTAATTGACATTAATACCCTGTAAGTCATTTCCAATTAAGGGAACACCAAGAAACACTACTTGGAACACAAAACATGCTCTAAAATTAAATTTACACTCTCCAAGGTGTTCCATTCTGCTTATGTGTGCACAAATATTTCCCACAATTATATCTAAAACACATTTTGTTGGAATACCTCATAATCATAACTCAGGAACACTATTTTAAACTGTAAAACAGATCACAACTTCCTAAATTTTGTTGAACACTTTTTAATTGCTAAAAATGTGATTATTGATTAAAGATTTAATGGGTCAAGATAAACAAAGGGGGGGGTTAAGTCTTAAGATAGATGTCTGACCAAACTTTTAACAGGATGTTCACTCTAGGAAAGGACTTTAAGAAGACAACACAGCATTTAAGCTCCATTTTGGAAAACATGGAAAAATGGTAAGTTCAAATGTTCTATTATTTTTCTATATTTTTAAGTTATAACATAGATTTTTTATATTTCCTAATGTGTTGGCCTGCTAAGGCTTTCAACAGTCATTGTAATTGTTTCAAGTGAGAAGTAATTCTCCAAACAATTACATGTTCTGATAAAGGCGTAAGGCTTGCATTTATGAATAATTTTTAAAAAATCAGGTTGTACATAATCTAATTCCATCAAAGTGCTTTGTATATATATTGTAAGATGTTAAAGTGTGCATTAAATAACATATTATTGGAAAAATATAATCAAAAATATTCGATAGGGCGTTTTTATGTAAACAAATAGAAGGGGGCAAAACATCACACAGGGGACATGATTCACTAATGAAAGGGGGAAGAAATCTAATTAAAAATGGGCACAGTCACAATTTATTAATTAATAAAGTTATTAATCCAGATAATTGTCACCAGAATGTAGTGGTATATGGATTTATCCATAAAACACCACAGCCAATAGGACTATTCCAGGTAGGGAAATAGTGGGTGGCAAAATGTGTCTATTGGTTGCCAAAATTCTTCAGTAACGAAAGGGTTAACTGGAAAAATAGATAAAAACCAAGGATTTTCATGGGATTATACTCAGTCTGGGAGACATATCGAGACACCTCTCCATCTCATATATCAGACTACCAAAAAGGTCAACAAATTGCTGGCACTTTAGGAACTCTGATGTAGAGTTAAGAGACAGTACCTATAGACAAATAAGATTATGGAAAACTCCACTTAGATATTCTATCTGACTTTAAAGGAAGAATAGGTTCAGATTGCTTAGTGAATAAAAATATATTTTTAATTATTTTTATTTATTTACACACACAATTAAACAAACAAATTAGTAAGCACTCAAAGAGTAAAGGAAAAATAAAAAACATTTTAAACAATAAGCAGATGAGAAAAAAACAATGTGATTACAAGTCACAATAAAAACAAGTCATCAAAGGGGGCTAATTTGTCAATATAATGTATTCTTTCAAAAACTTCCTCCAATGTTTACACCTATCGATACAGGAGTAACTAGTACAATCGAAAAGCTGAAACCTCAGCGCTAACGGTAGAGTATTCCAGGAAGAAAAAGCTCTAAATGGAAAACATTTATCAGATCAGGTATTAATGATGTCTAAACTGTGCAATTGCATGATAGTGGTTAAACGCTTGGAATCACCTCTGTTCAATAAATTCAAGACCCAATTAAAGGGATGGTGACTGTTCCTTAGTGAGTCGCCCAGCTCAGCTAGGTCGGAGTATGTACAAAAGTTGTCGAATGATAAAATCTAATTTTTCTTACATATGCCTGTTATGGAAACAATACGTGGAAGGCGGTAAGCTACTCTTATGGCTCGATTATAAGCCGTACGAACAGGTATTAAGTGATTTTTTGGTGAGGATGTCCATACAACAAGACTATATTTAATTAAAGGGATACATTTTGTGTGTTAATAATGACATTCAATTCTATGGGTGTAATTTTTTTTGACTCTCTTTAGAAGAAAAGTGGTCCAAAAGATTTTTTTGATTAGAGTATTTATATGACACTGAAAGTTACATTTAGAGTCAAACTGAACACCCAGGATGTTGATGGACTTATTACACGTTTTAGGTATAGTCAAAGTGATAACAATTTTATGTGTTTTATCGGGCCAGTATAGAACCTTGTATAACACCTCTTTCCAAAGAGTAAGAAATCTTATTAGGGTTATTTTGGATCTGTATAGTTCCATTTGTTAGGTAGTTTTGAAATAGATTTAGTGCCATACCTCCAATCCCATATTGTTCTAGCGATTTTAGGATATCAGTTTTAGAAGGTGTGTCGTATGCTTTAGACACATCTATTTTAAATATAATGTAAGCTTTTCTTTCCTTTAAGTCACTAATGATTTGATTATAGAGGAGGTAGATCAGAAAAAGTGAGCTCTTGTGCGTCACAGCTCCATATTGATTTCCAGGAAAAAATTTGCGACTTGATTCACTACTTGAAGTAGTTAACACTGGCAAGATAGATATGGGTCTGTAGTTCATCATCTCAGCTCTAGACCCACTTTTAAATATAGGAATGATGGTGGCACACTTCTATTTATTAGGATAGATACCAGTGTTATTATGGCATTAAAGAGATAAACCAGTACAGGCAGAACAGTTTGTATAATCCTAGATAGGACAACACCAGGAACATTACCACTGCCTATAGAGAAAGTCAACTTTACACTATGAGCAGCAGTAATCACGTCAAACCATCTAATCTGGGAAAAGGTAAACAACCTACAAGGTGTGATCTTTGATGGAGCCAATGCAGTCTCATTAGGTCCATCATGATCAATTACATTCAGGGGATTCACTATATACTTTGCATATGCAATGAAATCTGCATCTTTTAATTGCAGTTTATTTGTCACACTACAATGTTCGATAGCTTTCCATATATTACATGTATTTTAAATCAGTTTGTGTTGTTTTGCTTCTCTTACAGCTATCTTAAATACGATATTAATATTTTTAAATTGCAATTGTGTTTTTTCCCTATGTTTCATTTGATGGTAAGTCTTATTCTTTTTGATAAAAAGATTTAGTTTTCTTGACCACATTTTTTTACTGTATTACCACATCGACGCTCTCTAATGGGACAATTCCCTCTAAGTAACTCTTCAATTATGCTCAACAGTTGCGACAGGATATCATTAGGATCGGTTCGGGTGAATATCATTGACCAGTCATATCCCAAGAGATAATAGTTGATGTTTATTTAATTTGATTTCTTAAAGTTTAGGGTGGGTTCACCAATATTGTCCCGACATGATTTTGAAGTGGATATTTTTTTTGGAATACTAAGAGTAAGTACAATAACATTATGATCCAATTTGGCTAGGGAAAACATAGAAATCTTTTTAGTAGCAATAGAATTCGTGACAAAAAATTGTTCAATGATTGAAGAGGAGCTTTGGGTAGTTCATGTGGGATAGTAAATGGTAGGGGACATATAATGTTCAAGCAGGAAACAAGTAAACGGATTATCGTACATATCCCTGGAAAAGTCACTGTTGAAATCACCAATAAGAAGATTAGCGATATTATGATGAATCATATTCTCTACAAGATCAAATATGGTATTTCCAATAGCACCTGGTTGTCTATAAAGCACAGAAACCTGAAATTTTGCGCCGGCTGAGTCCAGTAGAACCGAGATTGCTTCAATTCCTTCATTGACAAATCTTGCAACCGTGGAAAAGGACTATTTATCTGCAACATAGAGAGCAACACCGCCCTCACGGGTAGTCTGAACGGTGAATGCAAAAGCCATTTAAATTTACGTACGTGTTAGGGCAATCATCAACAAGCCATGACTCACTGTTTTCCACCGAGAGCATTCTTTAATTTTGAGGTTTAGACCTTGAATATATTCACGTAGTTCTAAATCAGTCGTTTCCATATGAAGGTTTCCTACACAAGTCTTTCGGTGGGTCTCCTATCGAAAGGTTTCGTTATTTTAAGGCTGGTTATTGTGAATTCCATGTAAGTAGTCCTTGGTTTAGGTCTAACCCTCGCTTGATAATCGTTAAAGATTTCGTTTGATAAATTAGTTAGTTTAGCGGGTATATTAGCTTTTTCACTTTGGTCGAGTACAGGTTTGGCAGGCTGGTCTGGGTCAGACGGATGTAATGAGTTAGTTTTACCAGTCGGTACAGCTTCTAGACTGGAAATTTCGTCAATCTTATTATTAATGTTCATGAGAGATTCGACGATTTTGGTGTTAATTGCATCAGCCAGCTTGTAGGTATGACCTTCACATACCATGCGCATAATGGACTGAAAACCCCGGGACCGAACACAATCGATCCAAGTGATACAGTCGTTAAAAATTTGAAAACAGGCACTGAGTTCATTCCTTTGTTTGGCGTTGGATGAATTATTAGCGATAATAGTCTTACATACCGACTGCATAGATTTAATTATGTGTAAAAGTTCGACGGTGTTTAATAAGGCAGGTAGGTTTCGGTTTGTATCCTCTTCCATTGTCAAAAGCCTCAAATTCAGGAGCAAAGTCACGCACATCAAAGCCCATCAAACAACAGCAGACGATACCATTTAGGTTATAAGTGTTGCGGCTAGTATTGCCCCATGTCGTGTCCAATATAAAACATTTGCATGAAATCAATGACAATGTAGATTTATAAAAATGCTCATGAATAAAATAATGTTTGCTATTTTTTAATACTGACTGGACTTTGCTATTTTTACAGGTCATAATTGGCCTTGACAAGAAATCTGGGTATAAATAAGTAATGTTATCTAGGGTTTAAAATTTTATATCAACGCCCAAGAAATTACAAGTTGCGCAGTCGACAGGATTTTCTGTCAGTTACATGGATAATTACTGTTAGTCACATGCATGACTTTTAAAATTAATTTAAACTTGCATGGTAAAGCTAGTCAGAAATACTAGCATGGCATGTTTTCCAAACACTTTACAATTATGCCCATACAACCGAAAATGTGGCATGATTTAAGGTACTAAATTGATGACACACTGCTCTAGAGTTCACAAGTTTCCAGGAATTTGCTTAGCTGGTATGCAAACTAAAACTTTTGAAAACAATTCTTCGGATTCAGTTAACTCAGCTGAAGATTGGGATGCAGAAATTAATGTTGAATTAAGCTGTCTTGCTGAGATAGCACTAAAACTTAAAAGTACAAAAAATTCAGTTACTAAACAAAGATTTGTCAACCCGAGTGAGTTGTCCTGCCTTACTACAAATCAGAAAAAGGCCTATATTACAAAATTTTCATAAAATTAAATTAAAATAGTCATACTCAAAGCATTTTGATAAAGACAATGCCTAATGAGGCTGAGGTTTCTATTAATATGGATGCTCATGAGATAGAAGCTGGTAAATACCGAATATTGGATTATTAGCTTTGTTACCACTATTTACCGTTGACGAAAAAGGACCTTCCGCTTGGGAACTGTTCCAACAATTAGAGAAAACAGTTGCGTTAGCAAAATGGGATGAAAAATTTTCTCTAGTGGCATTTAGATCAAAATGCAGAGAAACGGCTCATGAATTTTTACGAGACCATCCAGAATAAAGGCAAGAGGAGGTGTTTACTTGTTATTGTTAAACAATAATTAGCAATTTTTCTTTAATTAAGTTACATGTCATGCACTGCCATTTGTGGAGTGTATATTGTTTTGGAGTTTGTACACAATAAATAATGTGTTCCTCAATGTTTTTAACTTTGATTATGATGCACATTCATTATGCAGTACACCAATGATATTATCTATAAAACATTAGGTGATGCACTAAACTTTCACAAATTTATCTGCAAAAAAGTAGGTGATGCGCTAAATTTGCACAGCAGTTTAGTTAAGGCAATTACTCCAAAAATACAATGATTTGTTTTGTCATGCAATCCAACCACTTTAAAAGAAACTATCAAATTTGTAATTTCAAAGGAAGAAAATGAAAAACTTTTGGCTGATAGAGGGGGATTAACGCACTAAATGATGATTGTGGAAATGACGAGAAAAATAAATGGATTATAAAATTATAGAGGAAAGAGTAAAAAATTTTGAAAAATCACAAAAGAAAAAACTAAACAAATCAGAGCACTTAATTCTACGCCTAGTACCTCCAACACCCTTACGTTTTGCGAAAAACCAGGGCATATGGAAAATGCATAATAAAGTAAGAAAAAGGTAAACCTTTACAGCAAATCAACAGAAAAAACCTGTTGAATGTTTCAAATGCCATAAACTTGGACATATAGCACGAGAGTGTCGATCTAATTACTGTCCAGATTAGAGAAACTTTGAAAACAGGCAACAGCCTTTCCAGGGACAACAAAACAAGTTTGTTCTAGTATGTTTCAAGTGTCAAAAGAAGGGACACATAGCTCCTCAGTGCCGAACTTATACAAGGACAAACTTTAAATCGGAAAACTAAGGAAACCCTTCAGTGGTGAGGTGCACAGAAAGGATGCAACCCATAAACCTCAAATTAGACAGTATAGGGTGTGTGCTGTGGGAACAAGGACACAATGTCCTATTATTGAAACACGAATTAAAAGAACAAAAGTGAAAGCTCTATATGATACTGGTGCTTGTATTTCAGTAATCAACAAATCAAATTTTAAGAGAACCTTTAATCCTACTATGAGATCAAAACTTTATTTAAAAATAAACCAATGCTAGAAGTAATAGCAGCTAATAGCAAACTTTTTGGATTACAGGGAGTTGTAGAAATCCCAATCAGACTAACCAAACGAAGCATCAAGATGCGGCTCTTTGTCAGTGCTGATGAGATGTCTAGTCAATATCAAATGATCATGGGAATAGACAACATCAAAAAATTTAATTTAAAGTATCACTCAGATACCAATTCGATACATTTCAAAGATGAGGTTATCATTATTTGTCAACTGGTAAGAAAAAACTCAAACTGGATAAATGACTGTATTGAAGAAGTGGATGAGGATTATAAGACAACTATAAAGAATTTGTTGACAAAGAATGCAGATAGATTTGCAACAAAATTAAGTGATTTTAAGTTAACAAGCTACATCACCCAAGAAGTGGATTTGTTTGACAAAATTCCAGTGCTCATAAGGCCATATAAAATTTTCCAAACACAACAGGAAATTATGGCTGACAAAATAAATAAGTTATTAGAAGCAAAAATAATTCGTGAATCAGTAAGCCCTTACTCAGCACCTTGTTTGTTAATGAATAAACCAGATGGAAGCCATAGATTGGTAGTTGATTTCAGAAGGTTAAATAACAAAGTTGCTGGAGATGAATATCCCTTGCCAAAATTAATGAGTGTAATTAATCAATTAAGAAAAGCTAAATACTTTTCCAAATTAGATTTGGGCAGTGGATTCTTTCAAATTCCAGTGCATGAAAGGGATAGGTACAAATTAACATTCAGTACTACCTTTGGACATTATGAATTCAACAGAGCTACTATGGGATTGAAAACATCGCCTAGTGTATATCAGATATTAATGGACAATGTGTTAAAGGATCTAAAGGGGAAAATTTGTTTTGTGTATATGGATAACACTATTGTTTTTAGTGAAACTCCAGAGCAACATTTTAAAAGGTTGCAAATCATTTTCGATTTGCTCAGAAAGCAAATTTAATGACAAAGCCATCCAAGTGTAAATTTATGCAAACCACAATAAGCTATTTAGATGTTGAGATTCTATTATGGAATAAAGAAAATGGGCTTAATGACCAACAGACATGCAGGGAATTACAACCTTTTTTCAACTATTTTCAGGATACCCAAGTAGCCCAGAAGTAAAAAAGAGGCACAAACACACTCTTACGAGTTAAATTGTGAAGGTTGGCTTGTAAATAAACCTCCAAATTCTGAGGCGGAAAGAATTGTTGTTCCTTTTGCTAAACAGAACACTGTTGTTCAAATGTGTCATAATGCCACATTTTTAGGACATTTTGGAGTAAAGAAAACTCAGGAACAGATTAAGAAACATTTCTACTAAAAGAATTGAAAAAAAGCGTTGTTCTTTATTGCAATAGTTGTCAGTCGTGTCAGGAAAAAAAAAGCCAAGAGAAAAGCAAATTTAATGAAATTTTCAATATTACAAAGACCTTTTGAAAGATTAGGGTTGGATATTTTGGAACCTTTGCCTACAACACATAATGGCAATAAGTACATTGCAGTTTTTTGCGATTACCTGACAAAGTATCCCGAGTCTTTTGCTCTACCTGACCAAAATGCTGAAACGATAGCAGAGGTCTTGGTAGAAGAAATAATATCCCGATATGGGTGTTGTGAAACCTTATTAACAGATAAAGGTGCAAATTTTACTTCTGCAATAATGAGCGAAGTATGTAAGTTAATGGGAATTAAAAAGGTATTTACTTCAGCATATCATCCACAAACTGATGATTTAGTGGAAAGGTTTAATGGAACATTGGCGAGAGTATTGTCGCACTATGTCGATGAGGATCAAAGAAACTGGGATGATTTGATTCCCATGGCTCTCATAGCATATAGAAGTGAAAACCATTCAGCTTAGGAATCGCTATTCTTTATGCTTTTTGGCAGAGACATGTTGTTGTAATATGAAATATTAACTCAATCAGCAAAACCTTTGTATAATTATGAAGATTATAAAGAAAGATTAGTTCACCAATTGCAAAGCACCTTTTAAGTAGTCTAAGAAAGACTTGAAGAAAGTGCGGATAAACAGGTTGCTGATAGAGCTAAGGTGTCAAGGCCTAGAGAATTTAAAGGAGGGGATAAGGTGCTGTTATTTACACCGCAGATTAAACCGGAAAAAACGAAGAAACTAAGCAAATTAAGTAGAGGGCCTTATCAGTAAAGCAGACATCCCCAGTAATTTATAAAATTCAACATTTATATAAGAGAAAAGATAGACAAATTGTCCATGTTGACAGATTAAATCGATTTGATACCAAAAATCCATGGGATTGAGAGAGTAATGTTCCCAACGAGGAAAAAAAAGTGAGGCTATAAAGCCAAGTAATACGAATAGTAATAAGAAAATAAGCCAGGAAAAAGAGATATAAGAAAATTATGATGATTTTTTTGAAATAGATCAAGACAATAAAAATGTTGATAAAACATTTCCAGCAAAGGAAGTTCTTTTTTCAAGAAGGGCTACAAAAGTAAGTAGTGCGCAGCCTGACGCTTTCAAGTATAACTTACGTTGCAGGGCACCAGTTTCCTTAGAACCTTTAGAGAAAACCGAACAGAATACAGAGTCACACACAAATCTATTGGAAAAAGTTTCAGAACTCATGGTTTAGGCATCAAACATTTCAGAAATAAAGGATACTCCTTTGGAAATTGAAAATTCTCAGCACATAGAGGCTCAGGAACAAAATACTCAGAAAGATGAATCTGCAGGTTCAGAAACTGAGGGATTGACCGACAATGTATTTTTACAGCTTCAAAAAAAGTCATGGAATTTACAAAGAATAAAATGAATGTCATTGCATGGTTATTGATATTGTGTTTGAATCAGCATATTGTTACTTCACAATGAAGTGAAAATAATAATTTAGATGTATGCAAATGGAGTCAGTTCAGACTCAAATGTGAACCCAAAAGCAAAGGTTATGCATCCACATTCGCACCGTTAACATGTCAAAATAATGAATGCACAGATTGTGTTATTGCATGGGAAACTAGAATTTACACAAAGAAAAAGTCAATTTTTCAGTGACTACCTTGCATTTGGATTCACAAAAAGATGAACGTGGTCCCTGAGAAATTTATGAGTGCATGGAAGGAAACGTTCCTTGTACATGTGCTAATAATTCTTGCATGGGATCAAAAGACTACTGTAAAGCTCGTAGCTGTGCTTCTACAGGATCATGTGTATGTAAGATATTACTAGCAAAAATATCTCTAATACACTATGATAGTATGGGAAAAATTAATGAAAATTTCGAAATTATTTCAAATAAAGGATGTTATTTTTAACATCACTACGCATACAATCGAGTCAAGGAAATCTCGAGTTCTTGTGGCAACAAATTCATTCAATTCCTAACAAGGGAACGAGTTTATTATATTTACTGACCCAGTCTTCACTTTAAGCGAAGTGGGAACATTAATCGTAAGAAAAAATGAATATAAACAAATTTTTACAATTCCAGAATCGAAGCAAATCATACTACCCGATGATTTCTCCTATGATTCTGGGGATATCCATATTATAATAATAATAAAAGGAAAATTTATGGAAGCCAAATTCTTCACAGAAGGCCGCTCCATATGTCAAAGGGTAAATTGTGTATTGTGTATGAATTTCATGAAAAATTTGAATTGCATGCCTACTTACATATCATATTCCATTATAACCTATTTGATATTATTGGCAAGTTTAGTAATCATTTACTTTAAGAGTGCATTGAAATGTTTTTTTAAATTGTGCATCTATGGATTTAGAAGTGTTAAAATGATTTAATTTGTGTTTAAAAAGTGTTTAAGATTAACCATGTTGATAGGAGTTGTTAGTGGTAATAAAATTAAGAGTACCGCGATAATAACTCAAGAGAATGTAGAAAACATGGTAGAACAGCCAAAGAGAAAATCGTCTCTGATAACTGGTCAAACATTATGCATTATTTGCATATCTATTTTCATCAGTCTATTGTCAGTAGTTCAAACTGCTTGTACAGAACACAAGATTTTGCAGAGTGACATAACAGAATGTCAGGACACTTCTGATGGTAAACATTGTTCATCAAACACCCAAGCCCAAGTAACTCTTTCGAATCTAGAGTATACAACTTGTTTATGGCTTTCTGATAAGCAAAATAACCATTTAATGGCTATGGAAATAACTTTTGAGGAAGTTCAATGCCCATGGGACACAGTAATACTATATTTCACTTTTCCCACCACATTGAATGCAATACATCAATTAGCATGTCCTCAAAATAAGTATTGTGGCTAGGGCAAACATTGTCAAAAAGGGTATAATTTTAAAGCAATTACCAAGGAATCTAAGGAGTGGCCTGGCGTTACTGACTGTTATGCAGGAGATAGTGGTTCAATGTGTACAATTTTGAATTATCAACCATGTTACCACTACCGATGATCACTTAATTATTGTAGTATTACTGCAGTATAACTGTAGTTTTATTACAGTTTTACTGCAGTTAAATAACCATCCCGAACTGCAATTATACTACAGTATAACTGCAGTTCAAGAATGACGATTTAACTGCAGTTATATTTTAATAAAACTGCAGTAGTATTGCAGTAATATTGCAGCAAATTGCAGTATAACTGCAGTTTGAGATGGCAATTTAGCTGCAGTTTTAAATTTTGCTATTAATGCCACTTTTTTAAAAATACTACAGTAAAACTGCGGTAAACTGCAGTAAAACACGGTATTTAAATATTGTAAAGTAAATTCTCTGCTGGGGGATACTTGTGTACACATGGACCTGTCTAAATGCAGGACATCTCTAAACGCATTAAAGGGATTCTTGTGCACACATGAACCTGTCTAAATGCAAAACATCTCTAAACGCATAAAGGGATTCTTGTGCACACATGAACCCGTGTAAATGACAAACCTCTCTGAACGCATAAAGGGTGACATAAACCTGTCTAAACGCATCCTGTGTAAATGCAAAACCGCTCTAAACACATATAAAGTGACATGAACCTGTGTAAATCCATAACCTGTCGAATCGCACAAACTGGTGAACCTTGTATACATGAACTGTGTCTAAATGCATCTTGTGTAAATGCATTTACCTCTGTAAAGGCATAACATGTGCATTTAGAAAGGTTCTACTGTAAACAACAGTTTAATCACTTTCTCAACAAGGATCGTATCAGTTTTTTACATTAGAACCTGTCAAAATGCACATTTTATACCTTTAGAGAGGTTATTAATTTACGCAGGATGCATTAAGACAGGTGCTACTGTATTGGTAGTTAATTAATTGATAATTACACGCATATTAATTAACGCAATTCTATCAATGATTTGCGAAGAAATAATAAATTTAGCAGTTTTTTGCCTCTTTTAGAACTTTCAGTTTTTGAAATGTTCCGTATTTGCACACGAGCACGTGCACCCCTGTGTGTTTTTAGCACACGTGCTCGTGTTGCTACTTCTGCTGCACGTGTCCTTGTTTTTCTAATAAAACATTAAAATTCCCTAGTTTTCACAAATGTAAAAATAAATGTTTATTTGAAATTGAGCGCGAATTTGTTTTGATCTGGCCAAAAAAAAACAAAGACGAGGCATTTGGATTTTTACTTTTTCTTTGTTTCTCAGCCTGAGATTTCGTCTCGTTTTTGAAAAAACGATTGGAGAGAATCTTGTCAGCCGAGACAAAAACTTTTTTTTTGCGAGGATGTTACTGCTTTAAAACACGGTTTATATCACAATATATAAAAGAGACAGGGGAACAGTGGGACACAGGGCACACTGGTATGTGTGTAAATGAGCAACTTACAATCCGTCATTCTCATATGCATGATTACAATTTGCATAAGTTTGATTACGGTACTACTCGTACTCTACTTACTGAGGAGTATACTTTCAATATACATTATATAATCGTAATCAGTCTCCCTGCTTAAGAGTACAATTTGCCCAAGCATGCATGATGAACGCACGGTTTCAGAAAACGTATTTTCCAAATTGTAATACAGATGTAATTTGGAGGAAACACTTGCCAGAGCAAACTTTAGAGTGAATTGCTCTAGCCCTTAATTTTTTTTGCAAATATTTAAAAAGAATTAAGGAAAACAAACTTTGAAAAATGTGATAAAAATTTTTTAAATCTTGCTGTACGTGATAATAATTATAATAATAATAATTAAAAATTTTATCAAAAATTGCGATCAGTGAAACACCCTGTACTGTTGAATCACATATCACGTGTTTTTAATTTCTAACGTTACCTAGGGTCAGGTGCAATTCAAAGACCACGCTCAGGTTTATAGTGCAAATTAAGCTTGGCGTTTAGGATGTGCGTTTGAAGCCTGTTGCCCACCTGGCGAAAATCACGCAGAACTTAAACCTGAATCCTCACAAAATGACGTGCCAATTCCCATCTGGCGCACCTCACAAATCAATAAAAAAAGGATTAGCGCTCCTGTTAGTGGCATGACACACGTCACTAGCAGACGGAAAAAACAAAAACCTCCAATTTATGGATACCTGGTCAACACTACAAAGATCTTTAATAAAGGATTTTTCAACGGATTTTTTGAAGTTATTTTACAAATTTACGCTTCAACAATAAAAGGTGCAGGAGATATGCCCAGTTAGAAATTTTTGAGCGAAACGACGTCGTTTAACAACGTCCATATCGACGCCAATATTTTCGTCGAATCGACGAAACTTCTGTCACATTTTCAATTTAAATGGTCGATGTTCGATGTTGAATCGACGTCGAATCAACGTCGATTTGACATCGAAACAAGGTCGTTTCGACGTCGATGTTTTAAATGGTTGATGTTCGATGTTAAATCGACGTCGAATCAACGTTGATTCGACATCAAAACGAGGTCGTTTCGACTGCATAAAAATTTATGCTGAAAATGCGGTAAAATTTTGCACTATTTTAATACCTTTTTACGCATAGATATTATGCATAACTATTTTTGGGTAAGGGTTCCGCACGTCGACCATATGGAAATAAGACTTAAAATTGTTTTTGATTTTTTGTCATTTCGACGATGTGAGAATTGGACTTACAATTTTTTTGGCTTTTTTAGTCCAATATGGGAATTGAACTTAGAATATTTTCGCTTTTTATGTATTTCGAATACACAGGAATTTGAGTTAGAATATTTTATGCTTTTTTGTCATGTCGACCATATAAGATTTGGACTTATAATATTTTCACTTTTTATTCATTTTGGAATACATAGGAATATGAGTTCGAATATTTTTTGCTTTTTATTCATTTCGAATTTGCATTATACATCTTGAATTAAATTTTCCAGTTCTAATGGTGGAAGAATATGCTTAATGTTCGTACTTTCAGCAGTTGGTTTTTCGAACTGTTTTATTTCCATCTTCTCACCATCGCGACCATGGTAAATTT